>CM026075.1:14491910-14756910 GCA_014839685.1 Anableps anableps | reverse complement strand
CACAACAAATGCAAACACCATGACACATATAAGATAATATTAGTTGTTTTTAGAAAGCGGGGGGGGGGGATCTATTAATAACAAGATCTTAAACAATGGTGGCAAAAAAGTGCGAATTAAAAATAAGCAAATAAACTTTATATATATATATATATATATATATATATATATATATATATATATATATATATATATATATATATATATATATATATATTACTATTGCCAGTGTTTGCTGATATTTAATTGCTGAAAATCGAGCCATGCTGTTGATTGTTGCACAGCATGACGCAGTGTTGTTTCTACAAGCGTTTATTTTTATTTTGGGTCCCTCCGTTGTTTTCAAGGGCGTTTTTAATCTTAAAGCTCTGTGGAGTGAGGACTAATAATGGCTCTGTGTTTTGATTAGGCATGTAATTTCCAAGGGGGAAAAACTTTCTGATCCTGCAGGGCATTCTTTATTAGAATATTTTGGTGCAAGTAATTCAGATGTTTTTTCTTTCTTTTTTTTTTTTTTTTCAATCAAAAGTGTTTTATTGCTTTCAGCTGCTTGAGTTCATCTTGCTCGTTTGTACCACCTGCAGACTGTGACCTTTTGTGAAGATGATGCGCTTCTTAAAAATTCCTGAAATGTTTTTCAGCTTCAAATATGAAATAAAATTTAGTAAAAAATTTTTTTTAGAAATAGCTTGTGGAAGTTTTAAGAAACCTGATAGATTCATCCTTGAGTCAAATCTGTGAAAAAATAAGGAAGAAAAAAAATATACCAGCAGATGAGGGAGGAGCAACAGGTGATGCGGATCTCAACTGATAGCTGGATCTGTTATGATTTTAAAGATGCTGTCTGGTGGTGTGTTTTTTACTTACAAATTTACGCTGACAAGACATATTCTACTGTGTAATGAATTTTATGTATGATTTAGCAAAATGCAATTTGTTCAAAAGGTGGTCTAACAAACAAAACTTTGCAAACTCTGTTTTGTGTGTATTTGAGTTGATGACATCACAAGAGGCACAAGAATTAGCCAATCAGCTGGTATTAATAAACACTCTAGTAAACAGTGGGCGTTTGACAGATTTTGACCTAGATTTTAAGTAAACTTGATTTTCATTCTAGTTCCCTTCAGAAGCTGCATCCATGAATCTTTTTAATTGCTGAACAGTCCTGAAATTCATTCAGTGTTCCTAAATGTTGTGCTGCAGATGTTCAGAACACATATGAACACCTTAGAAGAAGAAATTTAATTAAAAAAATGGCAAATAAAAAAAGAAGTAAAGTGGAAGAAAGAAAATTATAAATGGATGCATTCAAAAGAAGTATGATCAGTCAATTTATGGTTTCTGTGACATCATTAGGAACATATGTCCATGGAAAATCATTTTTGGGAAGGTGTATTTTAAATTATTAAAATGGTGTCTTACAGCAAAATACAAAACACTGACTATTACATGCTGTTCTATAAGTGACGGATTGTATCTAAAGGGAGTTTGACTGTTTTTACAGAAAAGTCTGGCTGGTGGCATTAAGATGATCTTGGATGGAGGGATTTTGGTACGTGTGTTTTTTTATGTCTAAAAATAGCAATTGAAGCTGTTTGTGTCTCAACACTGCTCCAAACAAGGAGTGATAATGTATGATTTTTAGTAGAGAAAGAGAAAGTGGTGGGTAGGGTTGGTGGGGAAGAGAATAAGGGTGGGGGGTGTTTTCTAATCAGAGTCACTGTCGTTTTGTTGTCACCTGCTTCCAGACAGACAAAGTGGCATTTCCTGACTGTTCCCTTCCCCGTCTGAGTTATCTGACACCCCCCTAAAAAATACGGCTACCGGGGAAGCAGGGGAGACGAGGCACCGCAGCCTTATCCCGGTAAGGAGATGGCTTCTTATCAGATCAGGCTAGGAAGTTTATTTTATGGACTAAATCTGGATAGAGGGGATAAAGAAATGACACATCCCTTGCGGACACAAAGGGAGAAGGAGATTAGTCCTCCAGCAGCATATATGGCTTTAGTTCAACCTGACAGGCAGCGGATTGAAAGGTCATGAAATAATAATCCCCCTATTCTTCCGCTCTAATCCTACGAGGGTGTGTTTCACTATGGGAAAGTATATAGGCAGAGGCTATGTGCTGTGGGGTGGATGTTTATTTTGTGTTGTCACTGTATTTAGATACACATACAACACTGATTTAAATTAATTAGACTAATTATGACTGAAGAGGGATTTTTTTTCATGATGAATGTCATTGCCTGCACGACTGTCTCTGATGTTTGGGTTGAAGGCTTTATGTCATTCATGTCTGCACATGTGCTGGAGGTTATTTTCTATGTTTTTTTACTGCTTTTCACGTTGTACAAATTGGTTGGAAGTTAAAGGGACATCACAAAAAATTTATTTTATCATCAGTAGCTTTTTTCTTGGCATGAGATGTCCATGGTTATAACATGGTTATAACATTGAGTAAAAATACCATTGTCCTGTGATCTTTTGATATTAACACAAAAATTGAATCTAATATTGCTGTATTTAAAACAGGAACTCTACAACTATTCTTGCAATTATTGTTGTATGTAACATATACAGATGCATCTCAATTAATTACAACATCTTTGAACAGTTAACTGATCTGAGTGATTCAACTCAAAATTAAAACTCACAAATTATAGTCCTAGAATTAGGACTATAATTTAGAGTCCTTACACACAGGGTGATCTAATTCAAGTATTTTATTCAGTTAATTTTTATGATAATGTCTTACAACAAATGTAAACCCAAATATCAGCTCATAAAATTAAAATAAGAGTGTTACAAAAGAGATTTTTATACAGAAATGTCATCCTATTAAAAAGTATGCCCTTATAGTGCCTAGTATATCTAATCAATTCTTGGGCAAAGCTCCTTTTGCATGAATTAATGCATGCAGTGTGGCTTGGAGGCGATCAGCCTGTAGCTCTGTTGAGGTGCTAATCAAGTACAGTGATCCCGTGATCATTAAACCAGCTATTGGTACTACTGGCAATGTAGAGAGATCCAAAAAGAAACTGGAATCAGCAACTCCCTAAAGCTTGTCAGCATATGAAAGGAGGAAGTGCTCTAAAACTTCCTGGTAAATAGCTGCACTGACTTTGGACTTAATAATTAAACCCAGGGGATCAACACCAGTTGATGACATGGCTTCCCAAGCAATCAAGTGTGAAAACGTCATACCTGACCTCAATCAATGTAGAGTTTCTGCCTGTTTACCCTTCCTCCAAACTCTGGGACCTTTATTTACAAATTAAATGCAAAATTTATATCTGAAAAGTGAACTTTGGATCACTGAGGAACAGTCTAGTCTTTTTTCACTTTAGCCCAGGTAAGATGCTTCTGATCTTGAGTGGCTTTACACAAACAATACAACAGTTGTAGTCAATGTACTGGGTACATCAGGGAAACAGTTATCCCTTTTCTTTGAGTACATTTTTCTACCAAACTTTTCCACTTAACTTTCCATTGTGATGCTTAGATACAGCACTCTGTCAGCAGCCAGCTTTTTTTTTTTTTTTTTTTTTTTTTTTTTTTAAGAACTGGCTTCCTGTGGCCTACCTTCCTTGTGGAAGGTGTTATTGACTGTCTGCTAAATAAATGTCAAGATGGCAGTCTTCCCTATGGACATAACATAGTCATGAAATTTCTGTGATAAATAGGTTTTTTGTATTGAACTTATTTCATATTGTAATTTTCTGAGATTTGAATGACTAAATAAAATTTTCAATGACATTCTAATTTACAGGAATGAAGGAATGCATATGCATTTTTCTTCAAGTGCTTGTTGTAAAAATTCTCATACCGTTTTGTTATTCTGATCTTTATAAAGTAGCACAAGTATATCCAGCTGACTTTAGCTGGTTAATTAGTATGACTATTTGCTCAAGAAGCCAGTCTTAAGTCAGGTGTCTAACAGACTTGCCCCACTTGCAGATTTCCTTTAGTTTCCACTAATTACACTAGTTTTTCTGACCAGAAACATTCCCAAACAGCTGATGATGTCTTCCTTGTAAGTACAGGGAGAATGCAGTAGCCTTCAATCCTCAGGAATGGTATGACAAAACATTTTATTGGTTTTGAAGAATACCTTTTTAAAATGTCAGTAACTGACACATGATTCATGATTAAGGCCAAACATATGTTACCTCTAGTTTTTGGTCATATCCATCAATCTCAAAGGCACTAATCTGAATTTGTACTAAAACTGTAGTATTGCGGTCTCATAAGATCCTTCAGCCAGTTGACCAGCCGTGCGGAGCAACATGTGGGTTAGGGGAAAATACTGTGTCACAGTATACTCCATCAGGGCAAGAAAACTCCAGCACTTTCTCTGGCATTTCATTGAAAGGGCTTTAAATTGAGTTCTTTCAATGTATATGAGGGAGTGGGTGAAAGAACATCTTTTGAGTCTTTGATGACACAACTTTTTAAAATCTGGGCATACTTTGCAAGACAGGCACATGCCTATAGCCACTACACATGCAAGCATCATGAAGGATTAAAGCATGTTTCACTGCTTTTTTTCAATAATCTATAATCATGTTTAAAATAAAGAAGGTAGAATTATGCAATGCAGAGAAAGAGTGCAAACTAGTCCAGTGGATGGCTGTGTTTAGGGCACTGGCGGGAGGAAGCACACAAAGCACATCAGCATGATAATCAAGCATCAAAAATGAGAGAGGGGGAGATTCAGGGCAAACTAATGTATTCTGCACAATTACTCAATTAATAATTCTTTTTCCATTACTGTGCTATGGAGACTTGGAGGGAAGGGAGAGAGAGAAGTGGAAGAAAAAGATTTTCTGAAACCGGCAAGGAGACAAATGAAGGAGGCAGGAGGGGAGATAGAGGGAGGGGTGGGAGGGAGCACATCAGGCTAAAAGATCTGCTATGGCTGTATATTTCCCAATGCCTAGTTAAGGCTGCAAGGCAGGGGTCAGAAAACTTAATTATAGCGTAAATGGATAGAAACTGCAGAATGATAAAGAGAAACATGCAGACAGATTGGAATGGCAAGGACAGGTTTAATACTATCTTCCCTTGTCTGCCTCCCCTCCCACAATGCAAGCCAGAGACCCACAATCACATGAGGAAACATCCCATACACCCCGGCTGACAATACCACTAATGCATATCAAAATTACATACTCCACAACTGCAAGGCATTTCTGCATGACCACTCTTACTTTCCAATTTTAGGAGCTCAAGAAAGAACATCGTCCATGTAATGGGGATATCACAGTGAACTTATTTCCATGGGCTCTCTTCTGATAAGCGTCCACCTGTGGTGCAACAACAGTTATTAAACCACATCTACTCTGATAGACCAGCTGAATAAATATTCTATCTGTCTCTTTTTTAATTTGTCCCTCCTCCATTAATTTTGCATACCCTCTTTATTTACGTTCATTTTAATATTATTTTCTTCAGCAAGCTGCATGTGTGCCTTGCAATTCCACGTGTCTTGATTTCAAATCATCGGAGGCCAACGCACACTGTCTGCCGTGTAAGCCCGCAATCTATTTGCACGGCATGAGATTTGCATATCTGCAGCTCATGAGGCAAGGCTTTAATTTCCTCTTGCCGGAGATAAACATCACCTTGTAAGAGCAGATGGGCAGAGGCAGGATGGGGTCAATGAAGAAGAAGCAGGACAATGGCACTGGTTCAGACACTGAACTGGCAAAAGTAATAAAATTGCACCATTTCCATATGGTGTCTCTTCTTCCCCCTGATAAATTAAGATCAAATATGATTTAGGGAGCTGCTGAAAACTCTTAGAAGAAAGGTTTTGATGGAGAGGTTTGCTACATATGTTTAGATCCCAGATTTGTAACTTGTGATCCACTGATGAATGAATTTCTTCCTCCTGCTGTAGCCGCCAACTCCGTACTGTCTCGGTCAATACTTATTGAATACAGTTAATAATCTCCAGAGAGGCAGAATCTATTCCTTGCAAGATGAGAGGTGCCACATTCTGTGAATTAGAGTGTCAACTAAGCACCTTTCCAGTGACAATATCAGACACAGTGGAAATGATTAATTATCTTCAAATAGACAGGATGTAATCAGTTCCTGAGTGGGAATTTAGTCCACACAAGCTGCAAGCAACTACAGAGACTTTTAAAGATATTTATAATCCTTGAACTTTTAACTATTTAGTCATGTTAAACTGCAAATGTGAGTGTGGCTGCAATTTTTAATTAACCTACCTGATTCTTGTATAACCCTCTGCACATCTACAGACTACAAATTTAGTATCCATGAACATCAATTGTCACATTTTACTATAGCTTGGGTTTGGGTATGGACTTTGACTGGGCCATCTGGCACATCACTATCATCTGATCTAAATCATTCCTGTACAGCTCTGGCTGTGTGTTTAAAGGCATTGTCCTTGGGGAAGTGAGCATCCACGCTGGTCTCAAGTCTTTTGAGCTCTTTTACAGGAATGCTTCCCCACAGCATAATGCTGGCATCACCATGTTTCACTTGTAGGGATGGTATGTTCAGGATAGTATGCAATGTTTGTAGCAGTTTGCATGTAGGCCAAATAGTTCAAACCCTGCCTTAAACTTCTTTATAGCTTTATCCATGATCTGTCTGCTGGGTTCCTTGGTGCTCTTTGTTCTCAAACAAACCTCTGAGGACTCTACAGAACAGCTTCATATATACTGAGATTAAGTTGCATGTAGATGGATCCTACCAATTGGTTCACTTGTGAAGGCAATTGGTTGCATGTTTTGGTTGAAGAGATTGTTGACATCCATACATCTTTTTCCTTCCACTTAGCAATCATGCTCTACTTTGTGCTGGTCTGTCTCATAAAATCCCAATTACATACGTTAACCTTTGTGGCTGTAATGTGATACAGTGTGAAGAAATTCAAGGGGTGTGAATACTATTACAAGATACTGTAAGCCTCTTCTTATTTGGATTAAGAAATCTTGTAATCAAATGACTTACAAAAAATACTTGTCTTAAGGAAACAGGGTAGTTCTGTTGGGTCTTCTACAGTAGGAGCAGAGATTACAAATGTGCTGTCATTACTATCCCAACTCAACAACAACACAAACCAGTTTCAATGAAGATCAGATACACATACACACAAACACATGTTCATGTTAAACATGTGCAGGACCCCATTGTAACAAGTACATCTTATTTTCAAAGGCCTCAAAGACGAGAGGAGTGAGGAAAAGGCAAGAAATCTGCATCAGAGTGTTAATTGAATCAGACTTCAGTCATACCTCGTCTTCTCCTTCCTCCTGAGGCAGCACATGGTTTCTCAGCTAGCTAGAGGAGAAGATGAAGGGAGCTTTCAGCCTCTTAGAAGATGATGGTTGGGGGGGTGGTTAAAAAACGCAGAGATTAAGAAGGAGAGAGAGCGACTGAAAAGAGGGATGGGGATTATGTCATCTACAATTGATGTGCTCTCTTAATGTACCTTTAAACATGTGCCACTGGGGCCTGCTTTTATAATTTCTATTCACACATGTGAGGGTGGAGGGGAGGGTGTTGAAGTATTAACCCAGAACTACTTTGCAACAGATGTGTGGCTCATGTATTGAGAGTGGTTATCAGGATTTATGTCACTTTGATATGTATACATGTGGAAGATCATCTTTTTTTTGTCAGGAAGACATCCATTTCTGCTCAGCTTCCCATACTCTGCCATGCATTGTACCGATCTTCATATCAAAAAGACACTCTTTATCAAGTGATCATAAGGAAAAAATGTGTCTTTATTCCACGTCTTCAGCTCGACTGGAAATCTTTCTGCAGTCTAGTCCAACTTGGACTATGAGCAAAGGATTTAATAAACTGACTGATTCTCTTTTACCCGCTGAATGAATTGTCTGCTAAATTGCTGCTTGTCTCAACAAAATGACAGATGAGAGAGTGTGCGAGGAAGATCTACAGATCTTATCCACAAAAATGTTATTGGGTTAAGAGTACTTTGATATGTGTGTGTGTGTGTGTGTGTGTGTGTGTGTGTGTGTGTGTGTGTGTGTGTGTGTGTACCCACTCAGAGTGTTTGTAGCCTGTGCAACCATTCGATTAAATCCACAGCTATCACTAACAGGATTAGCTGAGTGGACAGCAGAAGTCTATCATTGCTTATTGATTTCCTCCTGATTCCCATCAGCCCATCAGGGCAAAACATTCTATGAGCGGCCCCTGTGGGAATCGCAGCTACGGGCCAGGGTTAATGTATCTAAGAAGCTTCAAAGCAGGTGCCCATCTTTCTGTGTCAGGAAAAGTCAAATAAGTCAAAGCTATCTGGGGCAACAGATGCTCCTGTCTCTCTCCCCCTCACAGTGAAAGATACAGTTTGACTCCATCTCAAGTGGATCACTTTGGGATCAATCTAATCAATGGATTAGTATAAGAAAGTGGTGTTGAGTAACAGCAACTGAAAATTTCCTGACAACTTGGAGATCAGAGCAAGTCTTATCTCTCTTTTGTTTTGTACTGTAATAAACTCTGTGCATTGGAGTGAGATTTGTTTGCACACTCTTAATGAAAATTAACACATTTCTGAATGTTGCTTTTGTTGATCCACTTTGAAAGGTTAGCATGCCTTATTAAGGTTTAAAAGTACAGTACTTCTTTCATACTGTGAATTTCTGCCGCAAGCCCTGTCCTTGGTTATCAGCTAGAGATTCTATGGATGTGTTTCCTGTTACAGAAACATCTATCTGACAAAACAGGGTGATTTCATGCAATAGACCAACACAAAGTAGTGCATAATTGTGAAGTGAAAGAATGATTTTCTATATGTTTTATAAAGAACAAACAGAAAAGTGCTCGGTACATTTGCACTCAGCCTCCTCAGTCAATATTTTGTGGAACCACCTTTAGCTGCAGTTACAGCTTCAAGTCTTTTAGGGTATGCTCCTGCAAGCTTTGCACATCTAGACATTAGTATTTTTACCCATTCTTCTGTGCAATTAACTTAGGCTGGGTCCAGCTGGATGGAGTACATCTGCAGACAGAAATCCACAGGTCTTGCCAAAGATTCTCAAGTGGATTTAGGTCTGGACTTTGACTGGACCATTCTAACATCTGAATATGCTTTGATCTAACTGATTCCTTTGTAGCCCTGACTGTATTTACATGGTTCTTGTCCTGCTGGAAAGTAGATGTCTGCCCCAGTCTCCTGCAGCCACTTGCAGGTTATTTCTTCCAGGATTACCCTGTATTTAGCTCCATCCATCATTCCATGAACTCTGACCAACTTCCCTGTCCCTTCAGAAGAGTATACCCATAACATGACACTGCCATCACTGTGTTCCACAGAAGAATAGTTTGTTCAGGGTAATATGCAACAATAGTTTTAATTTTGCATCTGACCAGAGCACCTTGGTCCATATGTGTGCTGAGTCCCATACATGGCTTGTGGTGAATGGCAAAAAGGACTTTTAATGCCTTTCTTTCACCAATAGCTTTCAACAAATATTTTCCACTTTTCCATAAAAGCCAGAATTGTGGAGAATACAACTACTAGGTGTCTAATCAGCAGAATTTGTCAGTCTGAACGGTGGACCTCAGCATCTTCTTTAGACTTTCTTGTCTGATTGATATTCCCTTTGCCCATCCTCTCTGGTCACCTGGACAGCCATGTCCTCTTGAGTGATAGTCTTTCCATTTTGAGATCTTGGATTGGACAATGCTCAGTGAGATATTCAAAGCTTGGAGTATTGTTTTATAATGTGACTGCTTTAAACTGCTCCACAACATTATTACTGACCTGGTCTTGATCTTTATGATGCTGTTTGTGCTTGTGACGTGGCAAAATGCGGAGTGTTATAAATACTTTTGTAAAGCACTGCATTTCTGTCATCCAGCTTGCATCCCTCCAGTAATTCTTGGCTGCTTGCGTATCAAGCAGCTGACACAAGAGAGCGCCTAAAACTGTTTCTGGGTTTGGCCAAACTAGGTGCAAAAGCTTCTGTCTGACAGGCTGGCCTTGTTGTTATCTCCCTTTAAAACCAAATCATACACAGGAGGCTGTTAATTTAATATTATTTGAGGAGGTATACAGATGATTTTCTGTTTCTTTACAGAGTCCTCTAAATGTTATTTTAGATATCCTGTTTATATTTTTTCCTTTCCATGGCAAAAATGATCACAGACGGAGCCAAACAATGCTCTGTTTATCGTATGTGATAAGACTTGGTCCTGCTGCAGCCTCTTAAGCACTGAGCTTTTTGTGAAACTTCCAGAAAAAAAAACTCTCAACTTCAGCCGGTTAGAGCTTCACAGCTGCGAGGTCAGCTCGAACAACCTTGGGCTAAAATTGATGAAAAGCACTCTGAAGAAATCTGAAAATCAGTTGGACTTTTATATTCATATCCAGGCCAGAAAGATTTGAAAAACTCAGAGGGAAATTGACATTTTTGATTCTTTTCAAAATGAAAAGTGGGACAATAAATAACAACCTTATAACAATGAATCAGTGATACTGACGTTATTGAACCTGCTGCAAAAATCCTCATCTCCAGGTCCACAAGAATTGTTGCAACAGAAATAAAGCCCAAATAATGCAACTTCAATTTTGGTCATACTAATACTGCACATCCTCTTTGTGATTAATTTAACCATGTTTGAAAACCTCCCTCACAGAAAGGACCTTGAATGGTTTCTATATCATAAACACAGCCAAAAGCCTAGTGATGACATCAGGGTGAAAAAAGCTAATTAAATTTCCTACAGACACTGTTTATCCATTTACTGCTTACTTTAAAAAAGAAAAAAAACTCGACCATGTTTTTTAAAAATATATATTAACCTCTCAAACTAATTCCCCTAAATTGGGCAATTGATTCACTGCCCCATAACAAAATATTCCTTGTGTCAAATTTTAGCTTCTTGAGGCTACGCATCTCTTTCCAAACTCATCAGAGACAAAATGAGTTATATTTAATTGTTCTTTGGCCTTGAAAGTAGTGATGTTCACCCTACATGGATGTAAAACCTCCTGTTTTAAATGAAACAAACCATTTTTCTCAAGTTCTTGTTTTAAAAATTGCAACCTAAGGGATTGTAAAAAAAAAAAAAAAAAAAAAAAAAAAAAAAAAAAAAAAAGTGTCATAACACAGTAAAATAGAAGAAGGGGAAAAAAAATACAACAATAATTATTTTATTTAAAAATGCCTTTGAAAACAGCCAAGGTCTAACTCCTCCATGCAATCGGTTCGATTTGCTTAGATAGAAAATTTATTTACCATTTGACATAATAAACTTAATGGCATTGTATTACAGCTAGGATTACATTGGAATTTGTGTAAGGGTACATTGGAAGTTCTTGATTATACAGCCATATTCAATAAATTAGAAAGTTCAATTATCTAAGTAACTCAGTTTACTAAGTGAAACGCATTATATAGATTATTACACACATGACACATGTTTTCAAGCATTTATTTCTGTTAATTCTAATGATGATCATACAGCAAATGAAAACTCATTTAAGATTAGAATAAATCATATCAATAAAAATAAACTATGTTAAACTCAGAAATGTGGGCTTAATGAAACATTTGTTTAATAACTGCTTAATAGTTGTAATTTTCAAAAGGTACCTTTAATCTGACAAACAAGCCTCACTGGAGTGCATAGCCTAATTTATTGAACATGACTGTATAATTCTGTATATACTTTATCTTTTTGTATTGTAAAGTTTGTTAAAAAGACAGTTGTCCCCATTAATCCATTACAGAGTCACTCTAAAAACCCTATCATTGTTTCTGAAGATAGATAGATAGATAGATAGATAGATAGATAGATAGATAGATAGATAGATAGATAGATAGATAGATAGATAGATAGATAGATAGATAGATTAGATTTTTGGTGGAAACTAACTCAATACATCACTCTTATAACACACACATTAAGTGTGTGTTATAAGAGTGATAGGCAGCATCATGCTTTGGGGATGTTTTTCTTCAGCAATAAGGGAAGCTGGTCAGAGTTGATAGAGAGAGATGAATGGAGCTAAATACAAGGAGATGGGAAGTGAAACTCTTATCAGAGGTAACAACAGACTTGAGACTGGCTCAAGGTTCACCTTCCAGCTGGAAAATGACACTGAAAATGTACCCAGAGCTAAAATGAATGGTGTAGACCAAAGTGCATGTGTCAGGATGGCCCAGTCAAAGTCCAAACCTGAATCCAAAAAACAAATCTATGACGAGGCTTGAAAACTGATGTTCACAGATGCTCTCTGTCCATTCTGACTGTGCTTAAGTTGTTTTGCAAAGAAAAAAAACCCTGCAAAAATATAATTCTTTCCATGTGCAATTTTTTTACTGACATATCCCAAAAGACCTGCAGAGCTATTTAAGGGAAAGGATGGTTCTACTGTAGACTGAAAGAGGATGAACACAAATGATGATAAACACTCAGATGTTTATTTATTCAAAAAAAGACTGCATCATTTTTTTCCTTCTACTTCACAATTCTGCTCAACTTTATATTGGTCTCTTGCATAAAATTCTATTAAAGTCCATTGCTGACTATGGTTGAAAAATAGGTCTAAATTGGTAAAAAAAAAAAAAAAAAAAAAAAAAAAAAAAAAAAAAAAAAAGTTGGTTTGTTTTCATCATGTAATGACTTCCAAATTTGCCAATTATGGACATTTTATAGCTAAATGGTTTCCAAATATTTATTAGGATTTAGTTTTTTATTATTACATTCTCTGTGGCATCCAATAGATTAATCTTTATATATTGCACAGCAATTTCAATGACATTAAAGTTGTAAAGGCATTCACACAAACAAGGTTGAGCAACAACGGTAGTTAGTTGTATAGGTTTAATGTTAGAAAGAAAAGTATTTTGACATGCAAATACGAAGTCTGAATATGTGGGCAGAAAAAGTATGCAACAAACAAATGAGCAGTCTGCTGCTGTTTAAATATGGAATCAAATTACATTTAAAAACTATTTGTCCAAAAAGATTTGACAAATTCTTGCTCATTTATAGACATCGTTATCTCCCCAAACTGTGGCGTGTTTTCTTTTCAGAATAGGAGAATAAAAAAAAGATACAGTACAGAGGGACAGGGTCTGGAGAGCGTCTGCGTAAGAGATAGATTCTAACGAGATAATAATCAAGGGGAGGCTGACAGCAGTTCACCCTCAATGGTTCAGATGTCAAAGGCTAAAAGAGGCCCACAGAAATTAATAACAGCGTTTGTGAAAGGGTGAAGAAGACATGCACAACGAAGCTTAAAACTACCTCTGGATGCAGCTCTGACAGGACCAGATGAAATAGTCCAATTAAAAGTGGTAATTGCCTTGCTAATTTCTCTTATTAATTTCTCAGTGTATGTAGGAGTGAAGCATAATAAGAGACATGTTAACCCCTCAGTGCCTTAATATCTTTACTAATGTCTGCACGCTCTGCATAATGACTCTCCTCAGCTCTCAGTTTCTTACTCATTTGCATCAGTTATCTCTAAGATTAAAAAAAAAAAAAAAAAAAAGAGTTATTTTTCTCAATGCAGTTTTTTTCACTTTTTTTTTTTTTTTTTTTTTTGATGTTGGTAGACATGTTGTTAGAAGTTTGAGTTTATTATATGAAATCATGACACAAACCTACAACTTATAGGTTTTACTGGTCAATATAAAACCTATCAAAAATAAGAGATTTGCTATGAATTTCCTGTCCATTCAAGAAAAAAAAAGATCCCCCATTTTTTTCCATTTTTCTAATTGTAGAAGCATAGCTTGTGGACGTAAACACAGCTGCTTTCCCCCCCCCGAGTTTAAATGACTCTGGAGTTCAAATGTTAGTCATATTAACAACAGTTCTTAAAATGGTTAATAAAAAGTTTCTGACACTGATTTTATTGAAGTTGGGTGGGGGAACAGGTATAAAACACTTATGATTGTTGTATTAGACCTTCAAAAAATATTTTTTCTTTTTTGTTTTTACTAATACAGGCTGATTAAATACGAGAGGCTCCATAAATTCAGACAGAATGAAAGTTTTGGAAGTGCAGAAAAAAAGCTTAGAAAAGCTCTTTATTATTTCCATTCACCTTTATGTTGCTACACAACCAAGAGCAATTGCTATATTATATCATCCTTCACCAACAACATTTATCCACTGAGATCCACTTCCACAGATAACTTTCTGCCTGATTGTTGACATGATTTCTGTATGAGTGTATCTTGGAAAAATTCAGCAAAAGCTTGAATTGTTTCTTTCCTCTTAAAACTGTAAGATTTACAACTTAAAACCACTTCAGAAGCCCGCGGATATAATACACTCTTCAAAAGTACATAGTAATTTATTATTTATTATAATATTTTATTTTCTACTTCAGTATTGGACTCTTATGCTTCTACAAGTTTATCTTCAACCAAATCAGGAGATGCTGCTGCTCCCTCCCCCTCCCACGTTTCTGTTTCTAGAAGTCAGGTGAAGAGGCAGCTGGAGAGACTGAACCGGAACAAGGCTGCAGGTCCAGATGGTGTCAGCCCCAGAGTTCTGAAGGCCTGTGCAGAGCAGCTCTGTGGGATTCTGCAACACCTCTTCAATCTAAGCTTGACCCAAGAGAAGGTACCACTGTTGTGGAAGACATCCTGTCTGGTTCTGGTATCAAAGAAAACTCCCCCATCAGTCATCAGTGACTATAGACCTGTTGCCCTGATGTTCCACATCATGAAGGTCTTGGAGAGACTCCTGTTGCCTCCCTGAGTAAGCAAACCAGCACATATCTGGATCCCCTACAGTTTGCTTATCACTGGGGAGTTGAAAGTGCAACCTGCCTCAACAAACCCACCTCATCTGGACAAAGCAGGAAGCACTGTGAGGATCACATTATTTGATTTCTCCAGTTCATTTAACACAATTCAGCCTGATTTGCTTCATCTGAAACTCCAGAGGACACAGGTGGAGGCCTCAACAATTGCCTGGATCCATGACTACCTGACAAACAGACCACAGTTTGTGAGACTCAAGGACTGTGTGTCTAACCAGGTGGTCAGCAGCACAGGACCACCACAGGGGGACTGTACTCTCACCGTTCCTTTTCATTCTGTACACTTCAGACTTCCAGTACAAGTCAGACTCCTGTCATCTACAGAAACACTCAGATGACTCTACACTGGTTGGGTGTATCAGAGATGGACAAGAAGCTGAGTACAGAGAACTGGTGGACCGCTTTGTGTCATGGTGTGGAAACAATCTTCTCATCTTGAATGTGAACAAAACAAAAGGAGATGATTGTAGATTTCAGGAGAAACAGGGTTAGATTAAATCCTATTTCCATCATGGGAGCAGAAGTGAAGGTGGTTGAGGAACATAAATACCTCGGTGTTCATCTAGACAACAGACTTGACTGGAGACTCAACACTGAAGCCACTTACAAGAAGGGACAGAGCAAGGTGTACTTCTTGGGGAAGCTTTGCTTACGTTTGCAGCAAAATGCTACATATCTTCTATAAGTCTATTGTTGAGAGTGTCATCTCTTCTGCCATCATAAAGTATTTTTGTACTGAATTGAATGGAATTATTCTACCCATTTGTGCAATGCACCACTACCCTTGGAAGAAAGACTGTGCCATGACAATATTTTTATTTAATATTTACGAAGTTTTATGTTATTTGACTGCATTTTTGATCATTCAACTTGTATGTTGTCTCCATGTCAACATTTCTATTGTACTTACTTCAGAATGCTCTAAAATACTGAATCTTATTCTCCATAGACTTTGCAAATATGCAGACTTAATTGGAGATGTGTTCTGAAAGATTGTCAACTCTATTTGAGTGAAATGTAGCAAAACTAAGCAGACAGCACCTCAATTACTCATTTGTTGAGGAATTCAGAAACCTCTTAAAGTAGAAAATTGAAGTATTCTGCTTTGACTGAATCTGGCATTGACTTGATAGAGATTGGCCTAAGTTCCTAAATACTAATGCTCACAAACAGCTAACATTTACACAAATACAGTTGCAGTACAGGTCAAAAAAAAAAAAAAAAAAAAAAAAAAAAAAAAAACCCCAAAGAGGAACCCCAAAGTTTGAAGATATTCCTGGGTTTCGGATCACAGGTTGTCATGGGTCATATGAAATACACTGCCAGGTCACAACAACTTCATTACATTTACTTCTGGAATTTAAGAAATGCAACATTTTGTATCTAAGACTAAACAATCGTGAAGATCGAAACAGTTCTTAAGATGAGATCTCTATACCGGCTCTCTTGTTCTCTTTCCCCATTTTAGCCTCATCAGTTGCCGAACTGTAATTGCATTTCATGGATGTTCAAACAATCCTGACATAAGCTAAGTAATCTCCCAGATAAATGTATACTTTTTTCCCATGTAAGAAACTTTGCTTTCTAAAATGTTGGCAATGCATTTATTTTCTGTCAATTTAAAATTTCCTCAAAATATACAGCCCAGTGACTGTTACCACAACCCCAGCTGCATACTATGAATGCAGGTGCAACATTAAAGTAGGTTAAATCAGAATACAGCCTTGTCTGAGATGACTTTAGACCATGTGTCAAAAACTATTCCGGAGACAGATGAATTTTCTCCTCTGCTCCAACTGACAAGGTAGTCAGCTATGTAATTTGTTCCCATCTAGCTTTAAGTATATAGACTAGGCAGTCCATTGAATTCCCATCCGTCATGGTTAGTTACGCGCTTGTCAGCTGCTCTCCCACTGCCCAGCAGTCTAGCAATCACCCCTGACCTGGAAGCATTATATCTAAATCACATTACATGGCCCTGTGTTCTTTGGTTCCCTTTTGAAGTCAGCAGAGTGAGACATCTGTCCAGCCCTGTTTGAGTTTACTTCCCACTCAGCCACCACATCTTAATTAGCTGATCTGATTTTCTGTGGATGTGTGTGTGTGTTTGGGTGTGTCTGCGCTTCACATGTGTATGGATTTGGTTTTGTTTGTGCAGCTGAGGTGATGGACAGGCTGATGGGAAGATAATATGCTGAGAACAAGAACCGAACGGGACCTTGGATTCATTCATCGTGACGATAATGAATTTGAGAGAAAATCCTTGTCTGTTCATTAGCTATTGAGTCTGGATGACACAGCTTTCCTGAAACTGTCAGCCACAGATGTCCCCTGCTGAAGGAGTCTGCAGCACCTGAGTCCTTTCAGGCTAATAAGGTTGCAATTAGCAGAGCAGCGAGAGACCCTGAGACAGGCTTCTCGATTTAGAGTGAAAAGCACAAAAGTGATCTTTGCGTCTCCTTTTTAATTTAGTTCCACTCATAGCTTTCAAACAATTTAGATAACATTTTAGTTTGCATGAAGCTTCTACAGTTTACATACATTCAACATATATGTCACATTAATTTTAATGATTTATTTGAACACTCTGTCTGGGTTGCAATGAAACAATTTAAACCTTTAAGAGCTGTTAAAACAACACTGAGGTACACTAGTCCAGGCTCAGGTAAACACAAACATCCCCATTAATACAGGACAGTGAGGGAGAAGGGCCTGAACAACTGTAGAAACTAATAGTGAGTGAATGGTTCAACACAAGCAATTTGCAAAGGAGACAAGGGGACAAAGAAAATAAACATGATACAAAATACAGGACCGACCCAAAGAATCCATAATTCACCAAAACATGGAACAAACTTGAAACCTAAAAGTTACCAACTGGAATTTGACCCCTAATATCCCTAGAACCCCTAATTGTGTTCAAGTTTTAACTATCTACTCGATAAATTTAAGTGAATTTTAAGGGGATAGTTTTTGATTATTCCACCCACTTTGTGAATTGCACCAGTGTCACTGGCAGCAAAGTAGTCCCAAAGCATAATGCTGCCACTCACATGGTTGACAGTTGGAACGGGGTTCTCATATTTCCTTCTGCATATTTCCTTCTGTTCTCATATTGTTATTAAGGCCAGACAGCTTAATATTTGTCTCATCTGATTTTAAAACTTATCCCTCATTGGTATTTGGCCTGTTCTCTTTGAACTGCGGAAACCAGTGTGTAGTACTTTTGAGCCTTGGTATTTGTTGAACACCATTTTTGGAACAAACCTTTGAAACCTGGATTCTATTAGGTGTTTCAACAGAACAATGATCTCAAACATAAATCAAAGCTTGTCATATAATGAATAAAGTAGGCTCAAAGGCCTGACTTCAACCTCCTTGGACTATGGTTCAAAGCATAGTTGAAAAAAGTCTGCTAATTCTGATAAAAAGAATGCTCAAATATCCTGCCAGATTAATGCCAGAAGCTTTCGGATGGCTACAAAAAGAATGCAGTTAAGGAGAAACTTGCTAGAGAACATTTAAATGCAGTTTTTGAGCTTGTAGGTGGTACTTTTTCAGAACTGCAGAAGATTCACAATAAATTTAAACTTGTGTACTCAGTTCTTACTATTAAGAAGTCAATGGCGTTTGTTGTATGATCATGCCACCCTTGGAAAAAGAAGGGCTAAAAAGAACTAATTAACTTCCTCAATAATCTAACGTTCATGTCCATGATGGGTTTATGTGAACTTTTCACTGCAATTTTATGTCTGATGGTGGCCCTAAAAAAATTGGTGGCTAAAACTGGAATTTTAAGTGAATGCTTTCACAACAGTTGTTTAAAACTCAGTTTTATCCTTATTGAGGTGTTTTTATATCTTGGTTTACATAGGGAAGTGTCCCTTTTTATATTCCTTTTCAAAATTTTGACCAAAAACCAGAAAGCAGAGGAAGATAAAAGTCAATAAAAATTTTTAGTCATGCAAAAGAAAAGAAAGACGAAGCGTCAGAGAAAGAATAGATTGGTCTCTTCTCCCTGAACCTTTAACTAGAAATATTTTGCAGTAAAATGGTTTTCTTTGTATTTTTCCCAGAAAACTAATTAACCTTTCAGTATTTGACCCCTACCTCCTCTCTGCTTTCTGTGCGTCGAGTTTAAGATGTCAAGCGGTTGGATTTTGATAAAAAAAAAAAAAAAGAAGAAGAAGAAAAATGAAACTCAAAATCCTGACTATTTAAAAGATCAGAGCTGAATGCTGTTGCTATCTTGTATAAAAAATGAGTCAAATCATTTTGATTTCATCTGGAACAAAAATATTTTGTAGGATGGATAAAGATGTATGCAGATGAATGTCTAAACTGAAATATTCCATTTCATATTTAAAAATGCTTTAAACATTATTCTGTTTTTTAATTATCTGCGTCATTTAATTTGTTTGTGTGTGTGTGTGTGTGTGTGTGTGTGTGTGTGTGTGTGTGTGTGTGTGTGTGGGTGTGTGTGGGTGTGTGTGTGTGTGTTTTTAATCATGTTTTAATTTTCATGCTTTTCTGTATGAATAAGTTATTTTTGTGAAAAGTGCTTTATAAATAAAAATTTGTTGACAAACTCAATTTAAAGGATACAATAAGTACACTAAAGTGGATTCAACTTTAAGTGGTTTTACTTGTTTTAGAAACTTTTGCACTAACTTTAATGATGTGCAGTTATTAAATAATGGCCTTTTGTATGATCACGATTTTATGATAGTGCCATGCACAAGTATTCTTGTTCCTTAAACGTTTCCATATTTTGTCACATTAATGAGCTACATTAATACAAAGTGGTGTATAATTCAGAAGTAAAAAGAAATATTGACATAAATTGAAAAATATCTGAAAAGTGTGGTGAACACCTGTATAATACCCGGATATGCTGATACCCTAAAATAAAGTCAATTGCGAGCAATCGTTTTAAGAAATTACTTAATTGGTGAATAGATTCGATAATTTTTTTTTCTCAGTTTACATCCAGCTGTTCTGTGAAAGCCTCAGAGGTTTTCTGAGAGAACATTAGTAAACAAATGGCACCATGAAGACCAAGGAACATTTCAAACAGTTCAGAGATAAGGCTTTGAAGAAATTTAAAGCAGAGTTAGGTAATAAAACAATATTCTGAACTGTGAATATCTGACAGATCAATTCATGTAATCATTCAAAATCGAAGGAGTATATCCTGCAACAAAATGATTATCCACCTAAACCGACATGCTGGACAAGCAGAGCATGATCAGAGAAGCAGCCAACATGTTCATGGTAACTCCAGAAGATCTGGAGAGATCTACAGCTCAGGTGGACAGGACAGCTATTAGTTTAGTACTTCACAATACTAGCTATTACTAGGAGTGATAGGATGAAAGCCATTGGAGAGGCATAAGAAGTTTCATTTGCATTTTACCTTAAAGGCCTCGACATACTTCATCCGAAGTGCCAAAATAGGCTCTCATTGACGTAGATGCATGATGAGAATTGCATCATTTTGTTCGCAGAGAGCCATCCGCCTGCCAAACTTGACACCAGTCCCGGGTCTAACTAGTTTGTTGCCGTGTTTTATGTGGAAATGGGCTTGGACAGCAGTGTTGATCTTTCTTTTCAACCAGTCCGCTTCCACTATCCAGTTTTTGTATCTCCAGGAGACATAATTACTTTTGAGGAATGTTTATTTGATGCAGTGAGGAATTATGTACATTTGTACAATTCTTCACTAAATAACTACCATAATAATAACAATAATAATAATAATAAGACTGACAAATGATAATAACTCCTGGATGGAAATTGTAATGCTGTTGTCCACAGAGGAGGCTGTCTGCACAAAAGTGTGGCGCTCTCTGTTTCGTGAAAGCAAAACAGTGGATGCAGGGAGGGAGGGGGAACCCTGGCTGGTCAGGGCGTGAGGTATACTGAAGCAGGAGGGGTGTCCCCCAGGTGGTCTGCAGTGTTGTGTGAAAGGTGTGTGCGAATACAAACGGTTCTCAACCACGTGACTTCTCGTTGACTGTTCGGCTTCGGATGAAGTATGTCGAGGCCTTAAGTCATGTTGGGTACACACCAAACGTGAAAAAAGGCAATCTGTATGGTTGACAACAAAACTGAAACCTATGGTCCACATGCAAAAAGCTTTGTATGGTGAAAAACTAATACTGTACGTTTGCCTGAAAAAAAATCATCACTGCTGTGAAGCATAGTGATGGCAGTATTATGCTTGGATTCCCTTTCTTTAGCAGGGACAGAGAAGCTGGTGAGAGTTGATGAGATGATGGGTGGAACTACATCCATCAATATATACAGGCCAAAATATACTAAAAAATTTGTCAAAGACTTGAGATGCAGAGGTTCTCCTTGCAGCAGGAAAACCACCCTAAACTTACAACCAGAGCTTCAACTGAATGGTTTACATGAAAGCATATTCATTTATTAGAATGGCCATGTCAAAATTCCAACTTAACTCTGATTGAGAATCTGTTGTGAGATCAGAATATCCCTAGATGTTTTCCAGGAAATCTTACCAAGCTTGACAAATATTGCAAAGAAATAGCTCAATATTTCAAACTTCATTTTTTAGATGTGTAAAGCTTGTTAAGACATACCCCAAGAGACATGTAACAAAATGTAGTTCTATAAAGTTTCCTAAATTTTAGGGGTCTGAAAACAAATCTGAACCAGATTTTTTTGTTTTTATTTATAAAAAGAAAAGTAAAAACTCTGAACCATTTTTCTTACACTTCACAGTTATGCATAACTTTGTGATAATCTATAACAAAAATGTAACAAAATCAGGAAAAAATTAAGGAATATAAACACAGTAGATATTTCTTCACCTTTCACTTTTCAGCCACATGTAAATGTTAATATTCAAGATAAAGTTATTATTTTAAGGAAAGCTGGTTTGGGGTTATAGCTACATAGTAAATTTTCTTCTGAACGCTCAGGAGAAAATCTAAACAATAACTATGTTTAAAAGAGGATGATTAAAAGTTTTAGGCTCATAGTTTCTATTTTTCTCTTTTTTTCTAGTTTTCATCTCACAAGTTAGATTCATTTGGGAAAACATTCCATACAATTCTTTCAATGAGATGTGTCGGGGAAAAAAGGGCACATTAAAGCTAGCATGAAATAAAGGCACTCCCCATTAACACCTGAAAGGACCCTGTCTCGTGTCTGCATGTGCGATGCTGGGATGCATTAACCCTTACTGTAAAATGTGTTACTGTGTTCAACTCAAATGTTTCTTTACATTGCAGAAATCAAATAAATATGCACATTACCTTGCAACCTATAACACGATCCACCGACTATAAAAGCAAAAGAAGCACTGTGCATTAAATGAATGGTGATGAATTTAGGAAGGTCTTCAGTGACACAGTAGCACTGCAAGAAATTCTAGTCTCACAGTTCTTTTTTATTTTGAACAGTGTTGTAAAAAAAAAATATTTGCCACCCTTTGGATTTATTCTATTTTGGCTTTTTTGTCACAATTGAATGTTTTGGATCCTCAACCAAATTTTAATGGACAAAGATAACTCTGAGTAAATACAAAGTGCAGCTTTAAAATATTTAATTTGTTAAGGGAAAAAACTATCAAAACCAACCTGGAATTTGTAAAAAAAGTAATTACCAATTAAACCGAATAGCTGGTGGCAACAACTGGCATCAATTATTTGTGATAACTGCCAATAAGTCTTACATCTCTGTGGAGGAATTTTGACCGAAATTTCTTTGCTGGATTTTTAAAATTCACACAGATAGGATGGTTTTCAACCATGAATAACCTGTTTAAGACTATGTCACAATATCTCATTTGGTCTAAGTATTGACTCAGTCACCCCAAGACTTTCATTTTCCTTTTTCTTTTTTCTTAGCATTTCAGAGCTGGACTGCCTGATTTAATTTGGATGATTTTCCTGCTGTAGCTACAGTCCAAGTGTACTTGAGTTTAAGGTCACAAACCGATACCCAGACATTCAAGTTCAGGATTTTCTTCTAGGGAGTAGAATTCATGCTCCCTAGAATTCAATAATTACAGCAAGTCATCCAGGTTCTAAAGAAGTAAAGTATCCCCAGACTATCACACAACCATCACCATTATTTGGGCAGTCTATATGATCTTTCTCTGAAATGCTTTTAGTTTTGCACCAGATGTAGGGAGACACACACCTTCCAAAAACTTCCACTTTAATTTTAGACAGCTGGTCACTCCTTGGAAGGTTTGCCACTGCTCCATGTTTTCCATGTTTTTTTTTTTTGTTTTTTTGTTTTTTTTGCTGGAGTCCCAAAGCTTAAAAATGGCTAGTAAAACTTTCCAAACTGATTAGTGTCCATGACTTTATTTCTCATCTGTTCAGAAGCTATTTTTTAAAATCTTTTAGCCCACTTTATATTGTCAGATATGTTCTATTTTAGTTATCTCTTTATTCTATAGTCAGGCCTGATTGCAGTTTGTGAAATAAACTCAACTGACCAAGAAATGTGGTTACTCAGAATTGGGTCATGATTCAAGAAGAGAGCAATTTCTTATTCATTTAGGGCCAAATTGGCTTGCATTGCTTTTATCAATTTTAAAATCAAATTATCTTTTGAAAGCTGCTTTTGTAATTACTCAGGTTATTTGGTATTAAATTTGTAATAACAAAAGGGGCAACAAACAAGCAAACAGAAGAAATCTGTGATGTGTAAGACTTTTTTCACAACTCTATATTTTCCACTTTGTGTGTATTCATTTAACATAAAGCAAAGAACACTTTTTCAGTATGAGGAAGAGGTGCAAGTAAGGCTGTTTTGTGCAATGTTGAGTTCATTGCTAGTTACAAATAACTTTTCTTTAATTGCCAAAAAAGTTTTCAAGGAAAAAACTATCTGCTGCCTCTGTTAACAAAAAATATGGGTTGCAAAACAATGTTTCTCAACAAATATTTTTATCATTTAAAAAATAACAAAATCTGATTGGCTTATGAAATATCTTAGAAATTTCTGAAATGTAGAAGTCTTAGTAGAATAAAAATCAGATTTTTAAAAAGGTGTTTTCTTAGCTTTACCTTAGATTTTATTGAGTTGAAGATCTGTATTTCTAAATGTCTTTCTCCATTATATTCTGCAATGAAGTGTGTACAAACTAGTGAAAGTGTCTGTGATGATCTCAGATTTTCCTTGCCCTGTGCAATCAGTCTCAGAGACAGTTAGTAAAAGGTTAAAGATTTTCAAAGAAACAGGGAAATGCAATATAGTGAGAATCCAGTTTTCTGGGTTTTGCAGGGATGTCTGGTGGAAGAGAAAGGAGCAGTTGACAACTGGCAACAAAGATAATGAAGAGGAAGGTACAGAATATTGGATGGTTTGTTTATAGCTTTACGATTTGACAGAAGGCTTTCGGCGTGGAGGGAGGAGCAGGATCCATGGAGATAAATAGTGGTGCAGGACCCTCAAACTCCAACCTGTAAGGTGTACAGACCAATGTTAAGTCAAGAGATGAAGGAGGCATTAAAAAACAACAAAGTTGTTCGGGTACATTTGCTCAGAGTGCGACTTGACTCTATCAATGATGGTTAAGCCTCAGGAATCGAGTGGTTGTGCGAAAGCTCCTTAGATACCATAGCCAAACCATGCATTGATTGCTATCAGGTGTGCAGACAGCAGCAGGTGAAGTGCATGTCCAACAAAGATCCTCTGTTCAGGAGAGACCACACACTTGCACACAAAAACAGACAATCACATAGATCCTAACAATACTCCCCATCAAAGGCTGCTACAAGGTCGCTCAGACAAACCAGGTGGCTGAAAGGCCTCAAAGTCTGATGAGTATTGTCGAGGATGAAAGATGCCTCCCAGGCAATGAGGTATTGAAAATCCTTGACATGGCAGTGAATGTCCAAGAACCTGTGAACAGAGTAAGCAGGATGCCCATTGAATGGAGGGGGTCTGGAGGGAGAGCATACCTGATTGGTCAAGAAAGATTTAAGCAGGGAAAGATGAAAAAAGGAATGAATCCTGAGGCTGGCCGGGAGTTTGAGACGGAGTGGGACAAAAGACAGCTTCCACCTTGTGTGGTCCGATCAAGTTTGGTAGTTTGGTAACCTAACGAAGCCCTGAAAGGAGCCAACCAAGTGGCAGCAGAGGTATGGCAGTTTTGGGTGTACTTGTCCCAGGGAAGCTGGGTGGTCCATGAAGATGGATTGGAGGAGCACAAGAAGCGAGGACTAGCCTCCAGTTCCTGATTCATACATTTGGTTTGGTCATTGGTTTGAGGATGGAAACCAGAGCTGAGAGTGACTTTAGCCCCCAAAGCCACACAGAAGTCTTGAGTACCTAGGTCAGAAAAGGACTTCAAATGTGATGCCGTGAAGCTGAAAGACATGTATGACCCAATATATATATATATATATATATATATATATATATATATATATATATATATATATATATATATATATATATATATATATATATATAAGAAATATGTCAGTGGTCTTCAGATTCCACAGCAATATCCCAGCTCACCCTGGACGTTGGAGTACAAGGATGATCTCACAGCTTATTCTTAAACATAGGATATGGTCGCCCAGTGCCCTGTGCCACACATGAAGGTCTCTGATTTTCTGCTTGTTCTTTTATTTCAGTTATTATGGCGGTTGGCAAACAACATTACTGCGACCAGCTGGTTAGGTGTGTGGACCACATAACTGAAAAACAAACAAAACCTATACAATACCTATTAGATCCTTTTATACAACGTACATTGTCTTAAAAAATCTCAGCTTTTCTGCCAGAATTAGCACCTTATGAAAATCAGATTTCACATCCAAACATATCAAAACAGTAATTTCCAGGATGCATTTTCTTGGGAATCGGTAGTCAACTTTAAGCACTGCTCTCTGGTGACCAAAATGTGTAACAATAGGATCCATCCTGGATTAAAATTGCAACGTTATCGTCCATGGAGGAGGCAGCCTTGCAGAAAAGTGTGGTGCTCTCTCCGTGATTGTTTCATAAAAGCAAAATAAAGGATTCAGGGAGGGAGTGGGGACCCTGGCAGGTAGGGGCGTGAAGCGGGAGGAGTGTCCCTCAGGTGGTTTGTGCTGGTGTATGAAAGGTGAGTGCGAAAACGAATGGTCTGCAACCACATGACTATGTGTCGATTGCCTAGGCTGGTGTTGGCATTCTAACTGTGGTTCAGTTTATGTAAATTATATCCAGTGACACTGACAGAGTTGGGTCTGAAAAGTGCTGAATCCTTTTGCAAGAGTGATACACACTTTTGAAATGTTACAGCTTGTGCAGTATGTCTTAAAAGCACATTGCACACACATGCTTTGCACCATCCTCCTGCAAACCTCCAACCTAGGTTTAGGGTAATACCAGTAGTACTACCTCCCTTACCAGGGCCATTAATAATGCAGGTATTTATCAGTTATATCTGCTTTTTGTGGGGTTTTTTGAGAAACTAGCCCAGAAATCTACCCTGTTTACAGGAAAAGGCTTCTGTAGTTCAAATGTACCCAGTGCTTTAAGTGGGCCAGTACACAGCGGAAAGCAATATCATCACTTCTAAATTTTACCCCTCAGCATACTGGGCCTTTTTCTCCAGCGTTCGATGTGTACCAAGACTTTTTTTGCTGTTGTAATAGGTGTTATGCCAGTCTGTGTTTCCCCATCAATATGTCCCCCATACATACAGCTCTGTGCCGCATAGACTGCAATTAAAAATAAAAAGAGCGTGCATGCTCGCTCTCGGCCTGTAACCGGCGCACTCTTCTCACACACAGAGGGACAGAGGAACTCAGGAACAGAAAAATGGGAAACAGAATGCAACAAAGAAGAGGTGAATCAGCACATGAAAACAGAGAATCTGTGCTGAATAGTGAAAAATTTAGAGCTTGACTGGCAGATCAGGTAAAACACATGAGGATGATGAGGCATCACAGGTGAATGGCACGAGGGATTATTGAGCAGAATAAAATAAAAACAGGAAGCAGACTATAACATGTGAGAAACTAAAGATGACATAATAACAAGAAAAGCTAACACTAAGCTAAAAAAAACTAAACAGAAATGCACAAAGAAAAAAAATGCAAGAAAAAAACTAAATACAAGAAACAAACCAGTATGGCAAGACCATTTGAGCAATGATTAATTCAGGGGACAACCAGCATGTGACAAGACCTGAACAGAAGTAAAAACACAATAAACCTGGATAGGAAAAAATATTCAGGAAGAGGAACACAACAATAAACTATGAAAATAGATCTCAAGGAAAGAACTAATATGGCAGAAACTATGAAGCATGAATTACCCACGAGGTGGGTAGAGTACCCAAAAATTATACTCAAGTAAGAATAGCACTACTTCAACATAAATTACTCAAGTAAAATTAAGAAGTATCTATCCAAGAAATTACTCAAGTAAGTGTAAAAAAAAAGTATTTGGTTAAAAGGCTATTCAAGTACTGACTGACCAGAACATCTGATATAATATTTAAATATGATGTCATCAGACAGACAAAAAGTATAAAGTGATGTGCAAGTTTAGTATTTTAAAGACTAAAATGAAAAACAAAAAAAAAACAAAAAACAAATAAATAAAATAATTACAAAATAAAAAATTAAGGCAAAAGAAACACTTCTAAAAAAATTTCAATATAAAACATATTAAACTAATACAGAAGGTAAAGCATATGTATGTTAGAACAGGGTAAAGTACTTCCCGTTACACTGTATAGTGTTTAGTGTATCTTTTTGACCTTCAAATACCTCAGCAGACAGAAACTAACATCAGATCAACAAAGCTGGTGTTCAAACAAGAATTCTCACTTTAACATAAACTGTGTCTGTATCTGGTGCAGTTTTGGTAAAAACAAGTTTGTTCTTTATTTAGTAAAGTTACTTATAGTGAGTAGAGTATCCAGAAGTTTTACTCAAGTAAGAGTAGTGATACTTCATGGTAATATTACTCAAGTAAAAGTAAACTGTACAATGTAGTAAAACTATTCATAAGTACATTTTTTTTAACAAAAAGTTACTCAAGTAAATGTAAGTGAGTAAAAGTAATTAGTTCCTATGCGCTCCAAGACACTTTGAATTTGACTTGTGAATTTAATTTAGAACTGGCTTGTTCTTTGTTATTTTTGTGCAATAAAACTACTGATCTATAGATCAATAGACATATGTAAAAATTGTATGCATGTTTCTGTCCCATATTTTTATGACATTAAGGGGAGTACCAGCACATATTTGTTTCCACTGAAAGTTGTGAATGTACCTATAGTCAAGCCAAGATGCACTTTTCAATCATAGAAAATCACAAGTTGCTGCCATTTCAATGAAAAGTTCTTAATGGCTTGAAATATGACATAACCTATTAACACATGAGTCAAAAGCATGTGGCTTAATAGCTTAGCATTTATAATGTGTACCTCTACTGATATATGATGTAAAATTTTGAGAACATCATAAAAAGAAAGTGTGTTAGTTAAAGCATTAATTCAGATCTTAGAGTATGATGCTAACATTCAACAAAATAAGCTAGAATAAGCTCTAACCACTTTACATTTTTTTGGAACTTTCTGTTTGCACATGCCTAACCTATCTTCTTATCTTGGAAAAAAATATTTTCGCTTTATTGAATCAGATCTGCTTAACATAGAGAGAAAAGTGACAACTAACTTATTCCATTTATGTCAAAAATATAGAGTGAAAGGAAATTGTGTTTCTCTTGTCTGGAGGGGGTCATTGAGTCTCCTTTTAGATGTTAGTAGATCTAACACCCCTGGAAGGAGATACATACCTATCACATTTCTCATAGCCTAAGCAGCAGGGGGAGTTGCCTAAGAAAATCTATTTGTTTCTTTGGTCAGCAACGTCTCTTCCTCAGCCTGCGTTCAGTCTCCATGGTAACCAGTTGTTGTACTGCCTAATGGTTAGTGGTGGTTTCAATCAAATCAGTTGCTGCATCAGGTTCTAACTCTGATCTTCTCCACAGCAGCAAGGTGTAGGTCTTGCAGTGGACTCGCCCCTTTTTTGTCTGGATATATGAATTTTCAGAGATGTTGATTTATAGGGTATCACAGATAGAAGACGGTAGCATGTTGTTTGTCCTCTTTGGCACTCTTTGTCTTGCAAAGGTACAGTATTCATTCTCTTTTTACTTTTTTACATTTAAACTTTAGGGTGTTACACTTACACAGTATTATTTTATGTGGTAGACCAACAGAAAAAATGAGGGCATAATTGTGAAGCTTCTTTACCCCTATAAAGACTTGAGTCTGGGGGAGAATGTTCACCTCACCGAGACAGAATTAAAGTCTAGATTTAAGTCCAATTTGCAAGGAAGAGATTTACCCTGCCTCTTGTCCAATGACTGCTGGAGATAGGCACCAGCCACCCTATACCCAGCAAGAATAATGAATGGATCGATGATTGAATGGACATTATCTGTAAAAATCTTAATAAACCATCTATCATGTTGATCTATCACAAAAACTACTATAAAACACATTGAACTTTGTAGCTGTAATGTGACAAAAATGTGGCAAATGTTGAATTAAAATTTTGTTTTACTTTTGCAAAGCCTTGTTCTTTTTCTTGTTACTTTTTGCTCATAGTTTTCCTTCAGTGTGCACATGGCATACCAATGCCATATGTATGTCTGACTTCTACTGAGTTTATATGGTCATCTTTAAAACCTTTTTTCATTTCCTTCAGCTTTTTAGGTATTTGCTCATAGATGTGGCTATATAATTCCTTTAAAGTTGTTGAATTACACCCTCTGTCCAATTATCACCCTCTCATTTAATCAGCAATTGGCTATTTTTTGTGGTTTGTCTGATCCACCTTTTATTTACAGAACTGACAAAAAGCATCATGAACACCCTCCTTTTCTTAAATCATCTGCATACATATAAAGAGAACACACATAATTTCGTAGCACAAGCACATGCACACACACACTGATCCATCTAGCCAGGCTCCATCTGTATATCCAAGGGTCTCTTGCGACCTTCCTCCCAACAAGGCCAAGGGATATTCATACTGATTTATTCAAAGGGATGGTTCTCATTCAATTTTCTCCATATTCATAAGCGTGTTTCGCACCCCCCCCGCTCTCGTTTTCCTTTTCAGCTTTAAATTAAAGGTACAGGAACGAGCCAGGCCTTTCATCTAGGGCCGGGGTGGAGGTGGAGGGAAGGGTGGGTGGGGGGTTTGGGAGGAAGGCAAATGGGTGCGTGCACGTGTATGTGTGTGTGTGTTGGGTGGGGAGAGGTGGAGAGTGTGGTGGGCAAAGCAAGGGAGGGTTTGGTAGTGGTGAGACTCTCAGCACTCTGTATTTATTAGCCCCCATTCCCTCCTCCTTTGGCCCCACCACCCCGCCGCCTCCTCTTCCTCCCTCAACGACACCTGGTGAAAAATGATTCATTAATTCAAAAAGCAGCATTTTTGAAAGGCATATTTCAAAGGCATCGACAGGACAGAGAGTGGAGTTGAGTAGGGCAGTGTGAGGCAGGAGAGCTGAGGAGGAGGTGGAGGAAGTGGAGGAGGTAGAAAAGGAGAAGAGGGCAAAGGAAGAGAGCCAAGGTGTTTGAAGGGCCAGAGTACATTTGAGAGTTTGGGTCATAGAACAACTCAAATGGAAAAATGAAACAATGAAAATGAAGTTAAAGACAACAGAGCTTTTCTGTGGTTCTAAATGCTTTAAATCCAATAATTTTACTAAGGATAAGTTATCGAACTGTGGTTTAAGCATCCAGTACATAAATATTTAAAGGGGCAGTATTATGTAAAATCGACTTTTTTGAGCTTTACATCATTCTATAATGTTATTCCCTCATCAATACCATACCTGGAACATTGCCTTGATTCGTTCATAAATACACATCCTATAATCTCCCAGGGCAGTCATTCAGCTATGCAAAACGCCTGGATGGTCCAAGTGCCACCTTTAAGGTGCAGCTCCTCCTCAGAGCTGCAGTTTCTACGTTTCCAAGTTTCCACCACACAGAGCACCCATCCCCCGCGACTTCCCCACTCAGCAACTTCAGACTAGCCAGCAGCAATTAGCAAAGCAAACACCTGGTGGAACTGCATACCTATTGAGCTAATTATACGAGCTACTTCACAGTGCAACACTGGTAAAAATGTTGTTAAAGGTTAATAGAAGAGCGCTGTTGTGGTGACTTCCTGAAGGTGGAGTTTCAGAAAGAGCAAGAATTTCTTAAAGAGACAGAGGCCCCAATTTCAAGGCATTAAATTATGAAGTCAAATTTCTTTTAAGTCATATTTGATATATATAGTATTTTCTAACAATGGAAGGTAACATAGTCACTTGATTGTGCTATAAAGTGATTCTATGTGCCTGGAAAACACATAATATTCCCCCTTTAGTTAAACAACAGTCTGTACAGTACAAACCAATTCACACCCTATGAACTTTCCTACATGATTTTATTGGAACTGCATAATCCCTATTACATTGGGATTTCATGTGATAGACCAACACAAAGTCAAATATATTTGTAAAGTGACAAGAAAATGCTGCATTGTTTTCAACATTTATTTATTTATTTATTTGCTTTTACAAATAACCTATTTGCAAAGAGGTTAAGTTCAGTCAGATTGGTTGGAGAGTGAGAGTGGACATAATTGTTCAAGTCTTGCCACAGCTCCTCAATTGGACTTATGCCTGGACTTTGACTGGGCATGAATGTGCTTTGATCAATTTAATTTTACTAAAAAGATATGTTAGGCTTTTATTTTCACCCCATTTACTTGAGCATCCCAAAAATCCAGTGCGACCAACAGCCTTAAGAAATTATTTGATTTGACTGACTTTTTCCTGTTTTGTGAAAGCCTCACAGTAAGGGATAAAGTAGTGGTTAAGTTTAAAGTAGGGTTAGGTCATAACAAAAAACAACATCCCAAACTTTGAAAATCTCACAGAGCACTGTTCAAATTAACAGGGTGGGCAAGGAGGGCATTAACCAGAGAAGGAGTCAAGGAGTCCAGAGTAAATCTGGAGAAGCCTCAGAGATTCACAGCTCAGATGAAAGACTCTGTTGACGAGACAACTATTAGTCAAGCACCCCACAAATCTGTCCTTTATAAACGAGTGGCAAGAAGACAGCCATTGGTCTGGTTTACAGTTTACCAAAGACCATCTAGGCAACACAGTAAACCTGGAAGAGAGTACAGTGAATTAACACAGCACATCACCATGAACACCATGAAAGTGAAACACGGTGGTGGCATCGTCATGCTGTGGCGATAATTTTGAGTATGGACAGGGAAACTGGTTGAAGTTGATAGAAAGATGGATAAAGTTAATTACAGGGCAATCCTAGAAGAAAATCTCTTAGAGACCAGACAACAAACCTAAGTATACAGCCTGATCTGCAATCTGTTCATTTTACAAATTTGAACAAGCAAAAACTTCTGTCTTCAGGTGGGTGAAGCTGATGGAGCATAATAGAGCTAAAAGACTAAAGCTATAATTGTTGAGAAAGGTGTTTTTATAAATGATTGTGTCCAAAACTGAATACAGATCCTCACCACAATTTTCAGATTTTCATTTGCAAAAAACACTTCTAAACTGTCTCATTTTCCTTCCAAGTCAAAATTGTGTACTAGTTTTCACTGGGCAATCATAAAGAACACCAATGAAATACACAAAAAATTGTGATCATAATGTGACATAGTGTGAAATTGTTCTTTTAACAGTTACATTTGCTAAGTTTTATAAATCACAAGATTCTTTAAAGTTACACTGATACATCCACTAATAAACACATTCATACATGCAAAGCTGATAAGTGCTACTGATGGGATCATATGTCAGCCACTCCCAGTCCAGCTGAATCTTTCATACGGCTGCAGATGATGCGGTTAATTATAGATGGCAGGACAAGCCGGGATCCTTAGCCTCAATTAGATGGGGCCATAGGGTTACTGACCTGCACCACAACTGTCAGTGCCTATTACACACTACACATGGCCAGTGACAACGAGAGGGTCCGGGGAGGTGGAGGGCAGAGCTGGGTTACAAGGGCTACGACTGTATTCTTTTCTTTCCAAAAAAAGAAAAAAGAAAAAGGCATCACAGCTCCAGCTACACACACAAAGACATATGCAAACATAAAATCAGAAATTGAAGAATTCAAGAACTTAGAAGCTGTTCCAGTACTGTCCCTGACTCTGATCTGAGTTCAGAATTATATATATAGATCTATATCAATAGATCTATATCTATAGATCTACAGATATATGTATAAATGATGACATTTAAAAGAAAATAAAACCTAGATTGTTCCCTTAATCTGCGATAGCTACTGCATATGATCTTTGCAAACTTGTTGCACTTCTTTATGAATTCACAGTAAATCAGTGTTTTCTGCATCTTCATGTGCTTCCTCAGCTGTTACTCAGGACACAGAGATAAAGATCAGCTTTGACACCCAACCTGTCCAGTTTACATGTGTACATGTTACAAGTGTAACTAAACCCCACAGTCACCCCAATTTGTTTGACACCTAAAAATCTCTTTGAATAACTCTGGTGGTTAAGTGAGTGTAACGCAACCTTGCTTTAAAGTGATGCTGGCAATTATTAGTCATCCATGTCTGACTCCTAACATCTGTTTTACCACCTCTTCTTATCAGCATGTCAACAAATTTGTGGTCAGTATTGTGAGTTAGAAATTTTTTGAGACCTATCAGATTTGAAATTTCTGGCCTTTCTTCATTGCAAAAAATCTCAAGCTGAGTTAGATTGGACTGCAGGAGTCTGTGGACATCAGTTTTCAAGTTTTGCCATAGATTCTCAGTTGGATTTGTCTCAGTCTGGACTTTGATTGGGTCATTCAACCCAAGAATTGCTAGGATCTAAACAACACTAGCTCTAGCTGCATCGTTCTGCTGAAAGTTGAACCTCCGACTCAGACTGAACTCTTCCAGTGTTGTCCTGCATTTAGATCCATCCAGATTCCCCACAGCATGATGCTGCAACTACCATGTTTCACACCATGGATAGTATATTATGGGTGATGTACGGTGTTAGTTTTCCACTGCATATTGTGTTTTGCATTTAGACTAAAAAGTTCAACAAGCAAGATACACCTCCTTCCACATGTTTTCTGCCTTTACTTAGCTTGTGCTAAATTTTGAATGGGACTTCTTATACTTTTCTTTCAACATAGCATTCTTCTTGCTTTTCTTCCATAGGGGCATAACTAGTAGTTTTTTAGTGGACAGATTTTTCTACCTGAGCTCTGGATTTCTGCAGCTCTTCAAGAGCTATTCTGGATCTCTTGGTTAATATGCTCCTTACCAGGACAGTCAGTTTAAGTAGATGGATGTCTGCACTGTGAGATGTTCAAAGTTTGAGACAATATTTAATAACCAAACCCGTTTTTAAACCTCTCTATATCTTTATCGCTGACGTTTTTCCTATGGAAGAAATATAGTTGCATTAGAATCAGACTATTTTAGACATTTTAAGACACTGAATTTGTGCAACTATGCATATGATTCTTTTTTTTTTTTTTTACTTTAAATTCGGCAGCAAAAATTTCACCTTCAAAAATTTGTCTGAGAAAATTTGCCTGCAAATGAGGTGACCTTCTGGTGATCCAGGCCAAAGCAAACAGCACTAGATCAAGTTGAGTGGCTTTTAGCCAGTCAGGTCCTCTGGTGTCACGTGATCTGAATATATGCATCATATACATAATTACATAGGATGAAAATCAAGTGTTCTAAATTCAGTGTTTAAAAAAACATTTGAGACTGTATTTCTTCCATATTCTTCCTTCTTCTTTAAGCTGCTTGTTTACAAATATTCTCAAACAAGCAGGTTTGAACGGCTGGATTTATACTGAGATTAAGTACCATACAGATGGACTCTGTTTAATTATTAGATGGTTTTTCAAGGCAATTGGATATTATTTAAAGGAAAGGTGGCAAATTACAAAAGTATGCCACACAAAAGGATGTATCATTTGTCTTCCACTTTGTAATTAGGACCTACTTTGTGTTTGTCTATTACATAAACCCCAATAAAATGCACTGAAATTTGACAAAACGTGAAAGGTTTCAAGGAGCATAAATGATTATACAATGCACTGAAGCTACACGTTATTATTGACAGTACCTCCCCAGCTTTAAAATTGCAGCTCTGCATGAAATCTAAGTCTCACCTCCCTCCTTATAGACCTCTCCAGTCCCACAGCAGCCGCAGACTGCCCTCTGTTACAGTCAAACATCTGAGATTTTCCATCATATGTCCAGAGCACATACTGCTCTTTCTTTTCAGGCCAATTCTTTGGCTTTTGTATACTACTTGTTGTAGTTTCCTTGTCATGGGAGCAAGCCACTTCAGGCCAGACTTTTCTGAAGTGTAAATAGGTGTACTGGGTTCCCCCTTGATTCTTCCACTTGCAAAATGATGCCCCTGTTGGACATGCATCTTCCTTTTTTGAAAGCAAGTCAGCTTGAGATGTCTGCTGTGCCTGGTTTCTTTAGTTGACCCTGACATTGTGCATGTTTGTGCTTCAGCAGAAGAATTTGTGGAGCATGTTTGCCTTGAAATTTCTGTCAGGGACCTCACATTTTCAGGAGGATCACCTAGTTGTTTTTCACTTGGCAAACTGTTATGTTGATAAAGTGTAAGGTTTTAAGAAATACAAATCTGCTCTCATTCCTTTTAGACTTTTAATCCTCATCATTAAAAATGTGTTTCATTCAACTGTTGGGAACCAGTGATTCATATAGCAAGATGGGATTTTAAGTCAGAGGCTCTTAATTTGAAAAATGCAATGTATACATTTATCATTATAACACTGCACAAATTTTGACTCAACAGAAAGATAATGTTTCTGAATAATTGTCCCGAGTGAGGAGTAACATCCCACAGTAATTCAAAAGTCACTCTTGCTTTTCATCATATTATTTACTCAGGAAAAACAGGGTGTAGTGAAAAGTAAGTCACATGTTAGGTCACATGTTTATACAATAATAAAGTCTGCTAGATGAAACCATGATCTTGAAGATAATGTGTGGCATTTAAAAACAGATCCCCATTTTTATTGTATAAACAAGATTGAAACATATTACCGAATTTAAAATGAATTGTTACAACAACTTTGAGCAGGCAAGCACTGAGCTTTTAAACATTCACAAGTTAACTCAGTTGGCTGACAAAACAGGTTTTCTTTAACAGTTTAACATAAGTAGAATAATCTCATGCTGAAATATTCTGAAAATATGTAACATTTGAGTATATTTATTGAGTTGTGAAAAAAATATTAGTTAAGGAGTAATGTCAATTTTTTTCATTTTATTTTCTGTGTGCCATATACAGTCATAATAAATTAGCTGTTTTAGCTTCAAACTGGGCTTTATATTTTTAAGTGGGCTACCTATATGTCGCTTTTTTCCATATGTATGGAAAGGATCCACTCAGCTTGACCATACAAAACATTGCAGTTTTCCTTTGCAAAAGTTTGATGCTTCATTTTATTTGAAAATCTGAATTTCAATTAATTTCCTGAGCATTCAAAAATTTCCTTTTGTACATACTAATAAAATGTTTTTTTGGTTTTTTTGCAGCTCTAGACAAATTATATTTTGTAGCAGCAGGGACAAAAGTGGCTCTTTGATTTGTAACATTGTGACGACAGTTTACCTGAACACATCTGGCGGTTTCTTTTTCTTGATGCTCCTGCAACCCCGTGAGGAAATGACACCCTGGATGGTGAGCCATGTTGGCTAACTCATAAAACATAATCACATGTGTAAATGACGCCATACTGATAAACCTTCGCAACAGTTTTCATTTTATTAGCTTTATAAAAATCCCACTGTGAATAACAAATCTAAAGAAAAAAATACGATTCAGTTCTTTAGATTTTATTTTCAATTTTTTATTTTGTAGACATTTCTATGCTGTGTGTAACCCTGTTGTGAGCTCAGGCAGCATCTTGTATGATTCATGGTGAGCCCATCAAAACATTAGCGGCAAGCACACGTCGCCACAGAGCATTGATATTTGCTGTGTTTTTCTCACGGGGGTAGCTGTTGGTGTAGTATGTCCCATTCCCAGGGTGTCTCTTGGAATACTGTCTCTGGGAACAAAACCAGGCAAATAGCCCTGAAATCTATCATATAATGATCCAGCCCTAATGACTACAGCCTCATGAGTTCAGGATGGGCCTCAAGTTAATCACTGCTGTCTTCCTTAAACTCTGGATGTTGTAATTAGAGTGCCCTTTCAGCATCTTTTTGCAACTTTGTCTCTCTACTTATCTAAAAGCTGGACATGTTTTGAACAAAACAGAAGTTGAATGTTAGAGTGATTCAAGCACAAGCCTCTGTTACTAAGCCTTTCCTATCCCTGCTGCCCTACCTGGACTCACCTGTGTCTGTGCAGGTGAGTGAGAGCCGGGCCACCTTTGGGCACCGTTGATTAGGGTATTAAAAATAAATGGGCTCAGTTTAGGCAAGAGGGGTTGGGTGGTGGTGGGGGAGGCTGGTGCCACCGTGGTATATATTTCTGTTAATTTTTCTCCCGCCCCGTCTCTCCTGTGTAGTGACTGATCTGGCAGAATATGATAGCGCGGGCTGTCACGGTAATAATTAGGCCTATTTTCCATGAGGTCATCTTACAGGGACGCTGGGCGGCTGTGGTTCACACACAGGGTGCTCTATGTTGCTCCTGCCCCAGAACCCCCCAGGATATGATCGTCCACGCAGGGTAACAAAGAATCACTCGGCAGCAAATGAGCGAAACATAAAACACCCACAATCTGATACGGACTGCGGATCCCAATGCTGGGAGAGCCTTACCTCGCCAAGCTTTCTGCAGCTGAAAATGAAACTGCCTCCTGTCATAAAACACATCCAACAAGATCTGTGGGAGGACTGAGACGTCAGGGGAATTACGTGTGACGGATGTTAAAGTGAGGTTCAGCGATATTCAGGAGGAATCAAGCACTTAAAAGTGTTTCATTAAATAAACAAACATAAAGGTGTGAGGTAGATGTGGAAGTGTTTTGGTAATGGGTTCGTTACCAGAAAGCCAGTGGTGCCAAGTCAGAGCGCAACATATTTCAGCTCCATTCAAAACACTCCCTGGTCGGGTCAACAGCTGCAGGCTAGAATTAGAAATCAATTATTCAGCTTCGACAAGCTCATTAAGTCTTTGAATAGGATTTTCTGTTCTGAGTCTGCCTGCTCATTTCTCCTTGCTTGCAGTTTCTAATTAGTATTTCTTCTCCCTTTAAAGTTTGATGGGAGTTTGGGTGAAAAACTGTGGGCATTGACTTAACTCTCGCCGGCCTCAAGGAACAGTATCATTATCTGTAGAGGAGGTTGTATCGGTACACTGGAGGACTGCTGAGGTTGTTTGCTTTCAGTTTGGTGCACTGTTTAATGATTGGTGTCATCAGGCTAAATTAGGCATTAATAATCAAAGGAGTGTAATCTGGGTAAATTAAGCATTAATAATCAAAGGATGACTGGAAATTATCACATGCAGCAAATGAAGCAGTACTAATCAGCAGTGAGAAAGAGGGCAGAGGACCATAAAAGTATTTTAAAGCAAAATAATAATGATAGGGTATACTGTCTTTTGCTAAAGTATTCATACCCCTCAAACTTTTTCACAGTTTTTCAAGTTAAAACCCCAAAGATCAACTTATTTGACAGAAAATATTTTTGAGGATATTAGTGTAAAATAGCTTCAGCTCAGACAGCTTGAATGAAGAGAGGCTGTGGAAATCAGATTTCAACTCTTCACACAAATTTTAAAAAGTATTTAGGTCTGGAGTTTGATGAGGCCATTCTAATACATGGACATGTTTGATCCAAACCATTCCATTAGAGCTCTAGCTGTGTGTTAGGGTCAGCATCCTGCTCCAGAACTCCCTACACTTTAGCTTTATTCATGTGCCCATTAACCCTGAACATCTCCCCTGTTCTTGTTGAATAAAAGCTTTCCCCACAGGATGATGCTGCCATCACCGAGTTTCACAATGAGGATTCTGTTTTACTGTAATGTAAGCCAGAAAGTTTAATTTTGCTATCAACTGACCAGAGTACCTTCAAAAACATAATTGCTGTGTCCCCTGGATGGCTTGTGGCAAATTGTAAATGAGACTTCTTAGGGTTTTCTTCTTGCCACTCTTCTATAAAAGACATATTTGTGGAGTGCATGACAAATAGTTTTCAACAGGTTCTACCACCTGACTATTTACAGTTTATCCTCTTAACCGTCACCCTCAAAACGCTTACATGTTGTCCAATAGGTCCATGAGAACACTGGTGTCCTCATGAAAGTTAACGGGTTAAGTTACTTCTGCCAATAACAACAACAAAGAGGGATGGGAGATATATTTTATCACTGAATTTGGGGGTTTTATGGCAATAATTATAAGAATGATAAGAACATTTTTATAGGAATTCTTCACTGCCTTTTTGCCATCACATCTGTACTCAGAGTCTGCACAAATAATACCTGTTATTATATAGAGTACTTCAGTATATCAGGTACATCGAGCTGTACAGCTAAACAGTGCACATTAATTTCTTTCAATCATATTTCCAGATGTACTGATTTTATTGATGCTACAGATGAACCAACCCTGGAAATGAATTGTTCAAACAATAAAATTAACAATAACAGCCATACTGTCAGTGATTGGGATCTGGAAACTTCATCAAATAGAGTTGATCATTTTTAGGATAGCCCTGAAATTTTTTTTTATAGGATATTAGTGTAAAAGGAACTGGAAACAAAAGCATGTCATATTTTTCAGGGGATTTTTTTGTAAAAAAACAAACAAAAAAAAGGGGTGGGAGTAGTATTCAGTTCTGATCTACCATAATAAATCCTAATAAAATACCTTGAAATTTCTGACTGTAATACAATATGTTTAAATGGTATAAATGCTTTCCCAAGGCACTGTGTGCTGGCAAATGTCAAGGTGGCATCAAATGTTTGATGCCATCACAGGAACATCCATTTCCTCAGCTTGTTGGCATCCTCCGAAGGAAACTGACATAACTGACCATTTGTAATTTGACATAACTAACTCATTTTGTAATGACCCGCAGTGCAAGGAGGCTTATTTGCAAACCCTCTTCATGGCCATCCCCTCGTTCAGTCTCACAGATCTATGCCTCCTCCCATTCCTCCCTTTCTCCCCCTTTCCTCTCCTCTCTTCTTCTCCTCCCTTCCTCTCCTCTCCACATTGTGTGTGTCTATCTGATCCCGTGGCCTTTTGTTGCGCTATGAAAGGCCCGATGCCACACTCATTATTTTCTCCTTTATCTCTCTCCCCACTGCTCTGATTAGAACAGTCGCCCCTGACAGACGCCCTCAGCCAGCTCCTATCCATTACACCATGTGTGCGTTTGTGTGTGTGCGTGAGTAAGTGCGAGAGTGAGACGTGTGAGGCTGCTTACTGTATAAACCATAAGTGTTTTTACCACAATAAATGGCTCTGATACAAAGACAGACCACAACAGATATTGCTTAAAGGGTAACATAACAGAGAATAATTTTCTGTTTTTATAATTTTGCCTTTTTTGAAGGATGAAACTATTGACTGATGCACACATTGTATACTCATACACACTCACCATTACACACTACTGCACAAGAGGATTGTTCCAGCTCAAGTTCTGTTGTTCTTGGCAATGCAAACTTGCAAATTAATGAAGCATGTCTACAACAACACATCCTACTGGAAATAGCTTACAGCTTTATGTGTGCGTGCATTTTATTATGGATTCATACCTCTCTGTCAATGAAAGAATATACAAACATTAAGCAACAGAGAAAATTTGAGCTGAACTGATGATTTCAATGATTTCAAGCATAAGCCCCCTCAGCTAAGATGTTCACATGTCTTTAAAGATACAGGTCAAGATTTTTTAAGTGATTTTCTGTTGATAGGTTGTACGTAGTAAATGTGTCCCTTGCAATAGATAACTTTTTTGGTCTCTGCATTTAGTAGAAATTCAGATTGAATAGTTTTCAGAGGCTAAAACTACGATAGCTATCACGCGGACGTCTACCGTTTAAAACAGCTTCAGTATAAAAAATACAATTAGAGTTCACCCAAATGGTATTTCATGAGCCTTAAAACTATCGTCATGTTTGCTCTGGGGTTATTTACACAGAACCCAGTCATTATTTGCATGAGAAGGTGGTGCACTACCAATGGTCTTTCTTGTGTGAAACACGCACTGAGAATGGAACATGTAGACAATGTCCAGTCAGTGTAACTACTTAATTGGAAAGTTAGGCATATAGCTACACCCTCCAAGGCAAAGACGGAGCCCAAGACCAGGAAAAAACTATTTTAGATCACTCTGGACTCCAAGACTGGTTTTAAGCCATCTATCCCTGAGAGCAAGTAACTAAAATCAAGAATTAATGTTATTTATTAACTAAGATTAATTAACTTTTAATTAGCAAACATAAAACATACAAAACAAAGACAACCAAAGAAAAATAACTTGGGGTGTCCTGATCCAATTGTAATATCGGAGATCGGTCTGATATCAGCCAGAAAATAAGTATCGGATTATATCGGCCTGCGTCTAAACTGTCTAATATAAGCACACTGCCACAGCATTTCTGTCCAGTAGTGCTTGTATCCCGCATACAGACCCATTGGTTAATAATAAATGGATCCGTTGTTCTCATACCTATTGTTGTTGACTATTGTTCTCTGTTCAAGTAAAATCACTTGATCAAGCCTTTTCTAACATTCCACATTACAAAATAAGTAATAAAAGTATGTGTGAATCATGCTGATACTATATCAGGTCAATATCGGTATTGACCAATACTCAAAACTGCAATATCGATATTGCATTGGAAGAGAAAAAGTTATATCAGGATACCTCTAAAAATAAACCACAAACTAAAGAAAGCATTGATAATTAAGAAATAAGCATTCAAATTACACGAGTTAAAACTGATTAAAAACTTAAAAGTTAATTAAGAATTTGTCAGTCTTTCAGAAGTCTAATAGAGGGCATTTTGATAGGTTAATTTAGGTTTAAATATCTATTCTGATCTCAATAAGGAGAGAACAATAAAAGGGAGATGAAATCATCCTTCAAAACTAGCCTCCATATGTCAGCATTAAGCACCAGAACTGCCACAACACAAATTTAAAAAGAATGCCTTACCTTGGTTCTAGATGGGTTTTTGATTCAGTTTTCTCCCAGAACCAGATTAAATCTCTACAGACATTCAGTTCCCAAATGTCTGTCCCTTGACTTAAAATATGTTAAGCGTAACTGGACAAATTGCTGGGAGGTCACTCTGAGACTGGCAAGCAATAGTGATATCTTCTGGCACTGAGCTTGTGATGTCTCTAAGTTCCTTACAATGACATCATACTAATATTAAAGAAAGCTGCAGTTAAGTTGACATAGCATCCATGTTTAAATGCAGAAAAAAGTGTAATCTTGTGCAACTTTACACAAAAGTAGATGAACATAGCATAGCTTATGATGGAAACAAAATGTTTAGCACAACCAAATCTGGAAAGGTTGGGCAAGTCTTCTTGATGGATTCTAAAGTTCACTGTGAATGTCAAAACTCAGTTCCTTGGAATGTGCTATGCCAGTCATGAGAAACAGATCAATCAATCAGAAGTGGGCTTGAGGTTAACGAGATAATTAGGTCACGGTAAACAGCCAAAGTTAAAGGGATTATATTATTCTTTTCTAAAATAGAATCTCTAAACCTTTTGTAGACTTTTTAAAGTTCCAAAATGCAATAGTCTAGCCCCTTTTGCCATAATAACTTGATTGTGGCTGAGTCTGTTTAATATTTAGACATGTAATCACTCCACTGAACAAAAGACAGGTTGACATTCAAAGTTAACATGAACAACTAAAATTGAGATCAATAATTCATTGTGGACTGTTATAAAACTTTCTGGATTTTAGTAAAATCTTTGTCACATAGACTCTCACACATTTGCTGGCAGCTTTCTATAGATAGGACAATAACAAGGGGAAAGTTCTTGAAAACATGGTGGGAATAACAGTTCATTTAACTGAATCTGAATGTAAACAAAAGCATTTGAAGTGATATAGGAAAAAATAGAGCTCTTGTAGGTGAAAGGTCAAATTCAAAATGAGCACTACAGTCTTTTTTAAGTAAATAATACTCTCAGACTAGCAATTTTTTTCCAGCTCTGCAACCAACTAAGGCTGGAAGAAGATGCCAAGAGAGTTATATGCTTGCAGATATCAACTTCTTCAAAATCCTGAACTATCCATTTAGGGGGCTATTTTTACAGAGTAATACAAGATATCATGAACACAACATGCACCTAAAATATCAACAAGCCTTTAATGCTTAAGTCACTAATCTTCAATAAACTGCACACAGTTAAAGATTTTAAGTACACTTAAATCCCTTACTGACTCAGGAAAACCCTTTAAATATTTTCAGGTACAGGCAAAGTAGAAAAAGCCCTTTTTACAAATTAGTTTCTTACAGACGTTCCTCTTCCTGGTAATACTGAATATGTCATTATCTTTTAAATTATTTTATTATGCAAAATGAAGCAGAAATTTGATGAAACTCAGATGGATTCACCTGAGTTAATGGAATATGGGTTTAAGAGGGAACTAATTATCCCAGTTTAGCGGGCAGTGAATGTATTTCTTTTGCATGGCCTGATTTTAAATGTAAACATTAATGGCCTCCTTGATTAGCATAAGAATGGTGAGTTATTGTCCTGCTTACTATGCATCCTGTTGGATATGCATCTGTGCAACACACACACACACACACACACACACACACTTGGACCACAAGCTTTAATGCACTTATTTCTCTGCCTTATCAACACACGATGCCATTTCTGTAATTGTTTTGCTAATCCAGAAAATTCATTTTGCCAATCAAATTACGGTTTAAAGAGCCAAAGACATTATTAGATGCTTTTTTTTTTTTTTTTTTTTTTGTGCTGAAACCAGGACAAAATCAAACAAGCAGAAAAAAAACAAGTTACAACTTTTGAGCTAAAGGACAATAGTTAACACAAGTACAAGTGAAGAGGCTGAGTCTTTGAGATGCTTTTCCTTTGGTGTTCACACTCTCTTTGGGAGAGTTACAAACCAAGCAACTGTGTTTAAACAGAGAGGGAAAGGAAAGCACGACAAGAGAGAAGAGAAACTGAGTTGAAGAGCAGAATAAGGAAGAAAAAGAACATGATGAAGAGAGTTAAAGGGCAGGTGAAGAAGGAACGCTTTGACTTGAGGCCTCCTGGGGATGATGACCTTATTTTAAATTCTGGGTGAGGGACAACACTTAGGCAACTGAGGACCCCGTTTCCCTCCCACCTTCATACACAAGTCTCAGATATACACACATGCACACTCATAATCAAACATGCCTTCTTGACTGAGTTCAGGAAAGGAGAGCTCCCCTGAAGTCCTGGAGCCCCCTAAAAGGCCAAGCGGCTGCCCCCGTTGTTTTGCAGAGCCACAGAATAGGTTACACACTTCAAGTCTTCCTCCAGGGTTCAGTGCTTACAGTTCTGTCACATGCATTAGTTTAGCATCATGCATTTGATATGTAGTTTGTTTAGAGTGCTGCTCTGCTTACTGCATATGTTAGATAAGAGATCTTAACCTTTACAGTTTTGCTAAGAAGTTGACAAACGCATGTCATGGGCATGAATGTCCCATTCGTTTATTGCTTTTAATGAGGCATTTAAACTGCTCTTTTTCAGAGATGAAATAATTATATATCACAATTTTAGGGATTTTTTTAAACAATAGTTTGGTGTAAAAGTTTGAATTAACAATGGATTTTCTGTAATATAAACTGAGTCAAGTTTAACCATACCTTTAATATATAAAAAATATACACAAACATTCCACTAAAATCTGGATAAATGTTGCTAAACAAATTGCAGAAAAACCAAAGGTTTTCTACCATCAACAAGATTCTGTTATAATTCTGGCTTGAGACTGGACTATTCTTTTTGGCAGAACTGGTAGATCTCATTTATATTGATTGGTTTGGTGTAAAACTGGACCTTTTAGGCAGAAACTTAGCATAAATTGGAGCATCAGGAACACCAGTTTTACTCTCCCTTGTCTATCAAGTTTAACGTCAACATGGCTTGCTTACAAATCTCCATCTTTAAGCACGACTGAAAATTACAGCCCTTATAGACAAACCAACAGACTTTTGGAGAAAAGTTTTATGTTTGGATGAAATGAAGGCTGAGTTTATTGGTCACAATGATGAAAAGTAAGTTTCAATGAGTCAATATGTATCTTTCAAACCTATGACACTGTATTAACTGTCCAGCAGGGTGGTGGTATTATGCTGAGGGTCAGCTCCCAATGGCACTAGTGCATTGAACAAAGTGAATGGACTAAAATACTACCTTAAAATTCACCTCAAATCAATAACTTTATGGTTGAAACTTGGACTCTACTGGATGTTCCACCAGAATGATGAAACCAAAAGCACATCAGAACTTGTTTTGGAATACATAAAGCAGGCTAACAATAAACCTCTGTAGTGGCCCAGACCTCAACCCTATTGAAAATTTATGAACTATGCTTAAGCCAGGTCTGTGCCAGGAAACCAACCAGTTTAAATGAGCACTATCATTTCTGATCAGAGGAGGGGTCAAATATCGGACCTGAATCATGCCAGGAGCTTCTTGATTGTTACAAAAACTGCTGGATGCTTGCTGGAATAATATTATAAAAACTGCTGGGCCTCTCTGTAACCAAACATCAATGGGATGTATGGAAATATTTAAGTCTGTATGTATAATTTTAACATGTGTAGAGGAGAGAAACTTGTGCATCAAATTCTTTCTTAAAAATCTGAGTTGTATGATGTATTTCCATTGCATACCTTATTGTAAATGCATTGTAAATGCATCAGTAGAAACCTATAAAACAAGTTTAAAATGTTTAAAGAAACTGTATTGTAGAAATACAGCATAAAATATCCCAGGTAAAGCAAAAGTATGCAAGTACTACCAGCAAAATAATTGGTGCTAATGACTGTTACATTCAAGTATCATTAGAATACATTACAGATAAAGTACATTACTAATGTTGATGTTGAATTCTGCAAATGGTTGTCAGGTCAATTTCATCCAAGCTTAAGTGAAGGAGGGCTTTGAGATGATTTAGAGCAACACTTACCAAGCTTGATCCTCAACCGACGTTGTCCTGCAAGATTTAGACCTTCCTGCTACACCTGAATTTAGAAGATGGGGGATGAAGCAAATCTCAAACAACAGACAGTTTTTTGTGACAGCATTTTAGAGTTATTGAGGTTATTAATCTTTTTGGATCATATGTGTCCATTCAGGGAAACATCTGAACTGCAGGAGAGTGCCTTGTTTTGAGGACCAAGTTTGGCAAGCAAGAAATGTAGAGGGGAGGAAAGAAAATATTCTCAATTGGTTTTAAGTTTATCAGCTGTTCTCAAATTTCTGCAGAGGTATTAAATGGAACGGTTTATTAAAGACAGCTTGGTGGAGTGTACAACTAGTGAATGACCAAAAATATGCGTCTTTTACATCGTTCTCCAATAAATGCAAAGAACTGAAACCCTTGTTAAACTGTGATAAAAGTATAAATGAAACCAGATTTCAGATTGTTGGGTCCTACTTTGCCAGTGGACCTTAGATTGAATGTTAAAAAGCTGTAGAAATAGTGGAGCACAAAGAGCAAACGATGACACGTTTTGAGTTGCAAAACTATGTTCAGAATTGTACATCTTACTGGGTTTTAATTTCAGTTTTGTTGTAAGGTATTTTTGGTCAACATTACTGTGTTTAAGGTGGTTTGAAAATAAAATTGCATTGAAGAATTGTACTCAGCTAAAGCACCGAGGCAATGTACCTAGTTTTTATTCATCTCTGGATTAGAGCATTTGCAAATTTAAAATCAAACTGATAAGACTCTCATTATATAGAATATAGTTTTACCATTCTGTCTCAGCAGTTTACACAATCATCTGTCGTAAAAACATTTATATTTCTGGACTTCTCTTAATAAAAACTACAGTGGCATTTTTACCTTACTTGTTAAATGCTATAAAAAACTAAACACCTCTGTATTGAAATAAAATAGGAATGTATGATCTTTTGTCATGTGTCGTCTAGAGTTATTGCATTACATCTATGTTTAGGTTTTGGTTATGAGTAATCCCACTGTAGAAGATTGCAGTTCCTCTCCATAATATTTTAAATTAGTGAATACACTGCTGGATAAAATTATTCATACTCTTAACTTTTACACATTTTGTCATGTTACAACCACAATTTCAGCATATTTTGTCATAATTTTATGTGATAAACCAACACAAATTAGTTTATACTTATGAAGAGTGCGCCTCTATAAAAAACCAATGGCACAAACTAATCAGTCGTAATGAAGAGGTCTTCATTACTGGTACCATATGTACTGTGCTAACTTGTACAGCGCTTTAAGAGTGCCCTTGCACTCTATGAGAAGCATTTTATTTATAACTTCACTTTAAGCATAGATGAGTAAATCAATAACCATTTGCACACAATAAGTTTGAATTATTTATTGACTATTATTGAGTATTTTAATAATTACCATGTAGCCTTTTGTTTCCAGACCCCTGAACAGTTTCTTCTCAATTAGAAGTGTGGTTGTTGCCTATGGGAGAATTGAGTTGATACTTGGAGCAAATAAGGTGTACTGTTTAGTGAAACTGAGGAAAATGCTTATGTGTAAAGTCTAGAGGTAAAAGTGAGAGTATAAAATAGTTGCTTGAAGTTTCGCAGATGTGATTACTCACCTGTCTTTTCGGTATCCTCTCCAGAGTATTTGGACAAATGCTTTCCTGGGGGTCTGGCCACCATTTAAAGGTTTCAGGAGAGGAGAGGCCATGGAATAAGAGAGTATGGGGAATTTCTACATCTGGCTTTTTTTTGTATGTGTGTTTACATGATGGTCCTAAGGTGTAATTAAATTATAAATACTAAATGATAAAATGTCTAGAATGGGCCCCCGCCTGTTAATGGCTCAGTGTGTGCTGCTTTACCTATTTGCTGGTTTTTTGTAAGGTATATCAAAAATATTAAATGAATATGCAGCCTAGGAAGCTGAAATACCTGGGCACAAAGCTACCTGATCTGCTGTTGGCTGGCTTTTGCAAAGCAGCCAATCCAGGACACTGACTGTACCCCCTAGAATGTGGATAACCAAAAGCGTGGATGTTAGATTATGCTGTAGAGCTAAGATGGCTTCCACTGAGCATATTGATGCATATTAACAGATATTTGGTGTTTGAACTAAAAAATGGGAAGTTATAAGCGTTTTTAGTTGGTGTCTCAAGATTTTAGAGGATTGTAGCTATCCGCGGGCAAGCTTTGAACCCTAACCCCTGTGAATACTGGGGGTGCACTGTATATCTGTATTCATGAAAGTGTATGCTTTGTTTATAGAGGGATGGTGAAATTTGGTAAACTCACCTGTGAGAAAAAAAGGGTTTAGTCCTTAAATAGATGAGACTATTAAAGGCTGTCATTTCCCAAAAAGAGGTTTTTTTATTGCTCTTGGAAGACTTAACATGCAAAGGCTTCTCCATCAAGTTGTGCCAAATGGACAAATAAACACTTGCTGCTTCCACCCTATTCTTCCTCAGTCTTCATCTCCACTGGAAATTCAGCTGCAAAAGGCCACCTTGTTACAGACACCTAATTAGTAAATGTTGTCAAACTGTGCATGATTTAATCTTTGTATAAATCCAGCTTTTTCTGTGAAGCCCCCAGAGGTTTCTTAGAGAACATCAGTAAATAAACAGAAACAAGTAACACAGAAGACATGTCAGGGATAAAGTAGTGGAGGAGTTTAAATCAGAGTTAGATTATAAAACAATATTCTAAGATTTGAACATCTAACAGAACTCTCTCCAATTCATCATCTGAAAATGGACAATGCATAGCAACTGCTGCAAACCTGCCAAGTCAAGGAGAGCGTTTAATCAGGGAAGCAGCCAAGAGGCCCATTTTAACTCTGGAGAGCCGTAGAGATCCAGAGAAAAAGAAAAAAAGCTTTGTAGTTAAAGCTTGCAACAAGCCATGATGATGACACAACAAACATGTAGGGGAAGGTTCTCTGGTTTGGTACTGACCCAAATTAAATTTTGTGATCCTTGAAAACGCCAATCATCATGATGCAACATGTTGAGGCTGCAGGAGATGCTTTATACTGACTTTTTGCCAATTGTGCTAAGAGGAAATATATCCCATTTGCTATTTGTCATAAGCCATGTGGGAGACACAGCAAATATGTGAAGATGATTTCAGATGAGGTCTAAACTGAATTTTTCGGCCTTATTTGCCAAAACACTGTTTGGTGGAAGGAGTAATGCTGCACATCACCAAACATTTTGTCTTACTGTGGAACATGACAGTGGCAACATCATGGAAGGTGTTTTTTCAGCAAGGCCAAAAAAAACTGATAAAGTTGATAGAAAAATAAAAAGGAGCTTCAGGACAATCCTGTGAGAAAAGAAAAACCTGTTTAAGGCTGCAAAAGACTTGTAATTTGTGTGGGAAGATTGGCTATGAGCAGCACAGCAACCATTAAAACAGCACCAGAATTATAATAGAAGGATTTAGATCAAGTGTATTTATTGGTGGAATGGCTCAGTCAAAGTCAAGGCTTAAATCCAATTGAGAATTGTGGGAAAAAACTCATAAAAATCATGTTTGCAGATGCTCTCCATCCAATCTAACTAGGCTTGAGCTATTCTGTAAGAAGAATGGGCATAAATTTCAGCCTCCTAGACATGCAAAGCTGGTGGAGATATATTCCAACACAACTGCAGTTGTAATTGCAGCAAAAGTAACTTAACAAAGCATTGAAAAGGAGGGCTGAATACAATTCATGCCACACTTCTCTGATTTTAAGTCACACAAAATCATTTTAGTATCTTATGTCCTGTGATGGAATTTAATGGCACTCTATATCTTAATTTTCTGCAATAAAATAAATTGAATATACCCAACACAAGATTGCTTCTGGGTGGAAGAAGAAGATAAGCTGCACCCCAACAAAGGTTGATATGCAATAAATGACTTTATGTTAACAAACAAGACCTTTGGTTTCCCAGTGCACACAGGGGCAATAAGGAGTACTCACAACTCTCTCAAAGGACTTTCACCTTTAATTTCTCTCAGTAGTGGTTTCCTCATGTCCATCTTACTTGTCCTCAGTCCTTTGGCTCTGTTTTGACACAGATGCTGCAATTTAGTACAAAAAGCATAAAAACATGCATCAGGAGCTGAATGGGCCCTCTGAGTGCATCCACACTAACAAGGTCTAAGTGCCAAAGTGGTTAACTTTCCTCTCGAGTTTGCCTGCCTCTCACTCTTCCACTTCCCTTTGGGTCATCTGCCTCCTATGAACAAACAAACCTGCTAGAGCCTTCTTTTTTTTGTAAATTTTGTCCTTTTTCTCCTTTTGTTTTGCAAGTGTCTGCATCTGCCAGACAAACGTGACAGATTTCCCCCATCATCAAAGAGGTTTTCCATTAATGGACCCTGACCTTGTCTGACAGCTTCACTTTTAAAAAGCCTCTCAGCTCAAGACGAGGTTTTTTAACATCGTTCCTTGACCCCTTATCCAAACACATCTTCGCTCCAACTTTCCATCTTGCCTTGCCTCCTCAATGTAATCTCTTTTTTTCCCTCTTCCTCCATAAATTTTCAGCTCCTCTCACCTTACAAGAGCCCCCCTCAGTTGTTTGTGGGGGCTTGCCTGATAGCCATTAGTGTTACACCCTATTACATCAGTAATGACTGACTGTGAGCTCTAATTAGAGATGTGTTAGGGAGAGCTGACTTACCCCCCCATCCTCCTCCTCCTCCTTCTGCCTTTCTGCAAAGCTGTTACTCTGACTCCATCGCTGAGGCAACACCATTAGCACAGCACCTCTAAGAGTCGCAACTCCTGACTGTTAAAACCATTATGTTCGTTACAGACCAATCAGAGGGGAAGGTGTTATGGCTAATTGATAAGTGAACAATGTGGTAAAAATCTTTGTCTCTAATTTCGCCCTGCGGGGAAAAAGAGAAAGCACCCAGGGAGAAAGAGACAGTGAGAGAATGAAAAAAACAGGAAGAGAGAGTGAAAGCGACTGGCGTGCTAATTTCAAAATCTGATATTTTTCCACTTGAATAATTTAGGCTTACAATATGTCTTCATCCAAACATGCTGCAGGATTTTTTTTCCACTCCCTCTTGAATAATGGGATGTTTCTTCTGGGTTTGTCATCTGTGATAAGATGATTATCTGAAAGGTCTGTGGCACATTGTGAAGAGAGTCTCGCCTTCTCCGCTGGAGTAGGTAATCCTGGGTAATAGCATTATGGACACAGTGTTTTCCTAAAGCCCATGATTATCCGCCGCTGTTTGCCACGGGATTGACACTGGCCTCCCTGGTCTCCCTCTTCTCCTCCTTTTCTCCACTTTCTCTCTCTCAGTGTCACCCCGTCTCTGACTCACCACTCCATTCAAGCCCTCATGTGCTCCTCTCCTGCAATGAGAACAAGATGAAAATAGAGCGCACAGAGCAAAACAAAAGAACAAACTGCTCGTAGTACAAGAGTGCCCTGATTTGAATGACATGTTACACTCTCCTTGCAAAACAAAAGCACACTTTTGGTTTTTTGGTAGTTTTAGGTTGCTGCACTTCTCTAAACTGCAATCAGATGCATTACATTATTTACTAAATATGTTTTGAAGTCTGGACATTATCTGTTCTGCATCTCCATCCATGCAATATTACCAATCTCCTTCTTTACTCTCAATGATTATCCTTCTAATCAACTTGCCTTTATTGGTCTTTTAGGGTTTAAAGCACCGTGTTATGGTACTGAAGAGGGTGAGAGTGCAGCTGAGCTAAGACCTTTGCATTTTAGATAACTGGCTCCCTCTTTCCCTGACCCTTTTAGACCTGAACTTGAGCTGATCTCCTTCTCTTCTTCCCCTCACTTACCTAACCCACTTTTACTTAGCCAAACCACTCTGTGTCAATCTTGTCCTGTGGTTTATGTCGGGATTTTTATATGTGGCATGTCTTTCAAAAGTGGCAAAAGTAATCTCTTGTGATTGAATGAAGAAGTTTTAGCTTTAATCTGGAGGCAGACAGGTTTTCTTTTGGTGAGTGAGGATGGTAAAGGAAAAAGCTGGTTAACCACCTGCAGCAGGGTTATGTTGGGAATGCATTTGAATGGAGGGTTATTTAAACAGATATGTAATTCTCAGGACTTTGCAAAACCTTTAAACTCTTCTGCAACTTTACGCCTGAACTGTCTGCTGTGTCCCTTTGTCTCCATGATGCTGTTTGTTCTTTAATGTTCTCTAACAAACCCCCGAGGCCTTCATGAAACAGTTGTAATTATACTAAAATTAAGTCACATGCAGGTGGACTCTCTTTTCAGCTGAAAGCAGTCTGTTGCACTATATTTTATTTAGGGGTATCAGCATAAAGTGGGCTGAATACTAATGAATGGCACTCTTTTTAGAATTGCTATTTGTAAAACATGTGGTCATTTCTTTCCACTTAATATGTATGTGTTGTCTTGAGTTCATCTATTTTCAGACCTGATTATGTGGCTTCCCTCATTGAATGTTTGTTGACCAGACATATTGAAGACAGCATTGCCTTCCTTTTAAACAACCTGAAACTGTGGTTGAAAAGTGAAAGGTGAAAACACATCCATTTAAAGATGCTGATGTGAATATGTTGTTGTAAAGCAGTTGGGATTAAACAAATGGGCTAAGGAAGCTTGGGTTTTGGCTTAGTTTGGATGGGACGTATGGACCAAAAAAAAAAAGCTTTTTCTAAGCGAGACAAATAACTGTCCAACCTTAAATAGCCCTAAAAAATTCATGAACATCCTGTGCTTGGACAGTTGGTTTTTAACACATTTTTCTGGTAAACACAGGGACTGGCCAACCTTATATAGCCATAAAAAAAAGATGTCCAGTTTCAGGTAGATCAGTTGCATTGGGTTTTATGCTGGAGTATCATCATGAAAGGGGGGTGAATGCAAGTGCGTTCAACACTTGTCAGATATATTAATATGTAAAAACTGTTGAAAACAATTTTCCCTTCTCTTTCCTCCTCACAAGTATGTGCTGTTTTGTACTGGTCTATCCAAAAGGCTACAACATATAAGAAAATCATGCAATGGTGATACTACTGCATTATTATTGCATTGATAGGATCAGATGAAATAAATCCCCATTTAGTCTTCACTTTTATTCTGTGCACACATTTGAATAGACCTTTGGGGCTGATGAGACTGTATGCAGAAGGCAAAATATAAAGATATTATTGGCATCCAAAATATGAATTCTTGATAAATAGAATATTATATTCAACAAATAATATTCCAACCAGTGCTTACGTCAATATTGTGCACACATTGGAGTGTGGAGTACATCCAATATATTGGGCAACCTTAATTAAATGCATGAAAGTTTGTGGTTGTAGCTAAAAAAAAAAAAAAAAAAAGTATTTAAAAAGTTAAGTTATTGTGAAGACCTTATGTGATTGTTTTGGAGCATTTCAAAGAAATGGCCAAAATAATGTATCAAGAAGTGTTCAGGCTGTGATACTTTTTTATTCTTATTTTCTTGTTACTGTTCCTTGAAAAGTTAAACAAAACTTAAGTGCTAAGCATGGATGTTTTTAGGCACTGAATGCACCTGCCAGCTACAGGTGCCAAAAGTCAGGGTGGAGGTTTGTCAGCTCTGGCAGGAGTGAAGCTGCTGCAACAGGCAAAAAGCAGCCTGTGGGATTCATTAAGAAAGCAGACCCTTCTCAACACGGTCTCTGCACCCGTGTTTGCACAACAAACATGCAAAGGTTTAGTTTGAGAAGAAATTAATCTTTGAGGTACTCAATATGAGTAGTAAATTAAACAGTGGGAGAAAAGCTCAGCCTCATCATAAAACGGTGAAGCTGGATTTAATTAGGAATCCTTTATTTAACCCAGTAGTGTGTTTGTTACTGTAGCATGTGTGCATTATATGTGTGTGTGTGTGTGTGTGTGTGTGTGTGTGTGTGTGTGTGTGTGTATTTCTTCACTTTGATGCTGTCAGAATCACATGTGTTTAATCAGGTTCACATATATGTGCACTAAATTGGATGTTTGCACTCCACGGTTTGAAGAAATATTAATGATTCCATCATATTGTTGAAAACAGTGAATGTCCTGTGTAAAAAAAACAAAAACAAAACTGCCTCCATACATGAGTCGATACCCCCCTCCCCCCAAACACACACACGCACACACACACGTTTTTGCATCCTTTTCTGTTTCGGGATCAGTAATGGGAGTCAGTATCCAGGAGGAGGTGAAGGGGGTGGAGGGGGGTGTGGGGCTCCTCGCCAAGTCCTCACCCCTCCTCCCCGGAATGCGCCACAGCTGCCTTTCAGAACCCCGCCGCTCCAGCCCATTCATACTGGAGCCCCCCCCACCCCACTCCCCTCTATCCCCATAAAAAAAAGTGGCTATTTATTAGAATACTTGTTTTGTATTGTTCTGCACCGCACAAAAGACGTTCATTATGTTAGAAGCAAGCCCCGTTTGCAGAGAGAAACAATAACTTGGAATTGTCTGGGTTTTTTTTTTTTTTTTTTTTTTTTTTTTTTTTTTTTTTACAGAGTATAATAAATGTCATTTCTTCTTGTGTCGGCCCCTCAGTGTGTGTTGAGTAGTGGGTTTGGGCACCGGGCATGGATGGCCTTGGCACTCAAGCGGCCGGGACTGTGGTGGGGAGTGTGGCGGTCTTTACACGGAGCTTTGGATTGTAGGGTTTATGAGTGTGGATGGGAGAAATCATGCCCACTCTGCAGCAGAAGCGACGAGGGGAACACGCGTAAGTTTGCACGCGACAGTTTCACAGACGAGGGAGAGGATTTTGAGTTTAACTTGTTTTTTGTGGCTAAAATCTGTTTGTGTTGAACGCAACAGTTGATCACTTCTTTTATTTCGGCGTGTCTGGTTTCTCATGCATGTGGTCAGTTCAGTGCAGATGTCCTGTCTGTTGCACCTGTAGGCTGTGGTTTTATTTTAGAGCCAACGAGCCCCCCGTGGGGTTGGCTGGATGAGAGCGCACAGGTCTGCGCTTTCTACCAGTTGCTCTCAAATCGGGAAAAGAAAACAACACGTAGCAATTTTAGATTGCTTTATTTTATCATTTAAACCTGTTTTCACTCGCTGGTTGGTAACTCTTGAACTGACGTGTTGCGCGTAGGTTGAAAGGGGGGAGGTTCTGATCAAAACATCTTTAGATTTAAATTTACGCGCAAAAGGACGCGCCTTTGTCTCTTTAGTTCGTTTAGGTGATCACCAGATGATCCGCTGCCTTTTTTTACCCTCTCCATCCAATTTCACTTGAATCGCCTTGCGCACAATCAAAACATATACCGTGGTCACCGCCAGTGGAAAAATATCCCTGCTCAAATGAACTGCTTTTAAAAAAATAAATAAATAAATAAATAAAGATTAAAGTAGTCGACGAGGGTTAAACTGTGAGAGAAGGCATCAATCGTGGTAGCCGCTGCGCCCTTATAAGCGTAAAGACACATGAGGGTTTTAAGCATTCACCGAACATTCGCTTATATTTGTGGATAGTGGGGGCAGTATTTATGTGTGTTTGTTGGGGGGCGGGGGGGTCATGTGTTGGATAACCGCTTCGACCCCAGTCGTGCACAGTCATAACGGCGCTCACACATTCTCTTCCAGAAGCAGGGGCCACAAAGGAGCGTGGAGGTTTGAAAAGGAGGTTTGTTAAGAGAGGAACTAAAGAAGGGTGGGAGGTTCGGGGGGCAGAGAAAGTAAACAGGGGGCCACCGGGGTCCTTGTGTCAGTGTAAAGGGCTAATCCTCCATGTACAACTCCTAAATCCTCTCTCAACATGGAGAATAAAGAGCAATACTAATCATTACATTCATGTGACTTCATGATTGCACCCAGGAGATTAAAAAATATTTTTATAATTGAGTTTTTTCACCATTTTACTCTTAAACATATTGTGAAAGGATGTGTAATATAGCCTTTGTTTAAACTGATTTAACCCAATAATAAAAACTTGATATCGGAAAAAGTAAAACATTTTAAATTCAAAATTAAAATGTAGATACATTCCATATTGACAGTTATGATTGAAAATATGTGCTTCTTTTGTTAACTTTTCATCTACAGTCTTTAAAGCAGATAAAATAATCAATGTATAAAATACAAATACAAAATAAATCGTTAAAACATCAACGAAAGGCTTAAAAGATCACTAAATTATTATTTAAAATAAGACAACCTATAGCTATTCAAACAGTTTTAAACATTCAAAATGCCAAAAATCTTCTTGCTGTTTATTTCTGTTTAATGCAAAAAACAACAAAAAAAAGCACTTTTTTTTTTTTTTTTTTTTTTTTTTTTTTTGGCTCTTACCTGGTTATATTATCAGCTTCCTCAGGCCTGAAGCCACAGGCGCTGGAAGCGTTCACTGAGCGCTGTGACATCCCCGTTAACCCCATTACCAGAAGACCCGCAGATCGGTCTGAGTGATCCCGCTCCCTGAGGCCCCTCAACAGAGAGCAACATCAAGCTAAACTCTAATTATTTTAAAAAGAGAGAGTTGAGGGGGGAAAACACAGCGAAGGAAGATAGAAATGATTAAATCGTTAGTCTCGCCACGGGAAGTGGTATTTCGTTTTCCCTTTCAATTAGAGGCTGATTGGGCTTTTCAGAGGAGGTCAGCTGTGAAATCTGGATTATGTACGCGCGCACTCCAAGACGCGTAAACTGCTCCTCTCTGCTGCATGGTCTGCCATTGGGTTATACACTTCAAGGGAATCCTAAGTGAGAGCCATTATATGGTTTACGCAAAAAAAGTAAACTGTAGCTGTTAAATGTTTCTAGAACCACCATCACCAGCAGACGACAATACCTGCGCTTTGCCCCTTCCCCCAAGATTCACCTCATTAAACGGGTATCCCTCTTTATGAACCTCTCCTCTTGGAACATTTACTTTGCTTTCTTTACAAAATCGCTTTCATATCATTTTCTGCTACGAGTGCGTGCATTTTCTCTCCCTCACACACGTTATTATTACATACCTTAATTACATACCTGGAAGGACAGGAGAGAGAGAGGGGGGGAAAAAAAGAGAGAGAGACACACAGAGAGAGAGAGAGAGAGAGAGAGAGAGAGAGAGAGAGAGAGAGAGAGAGAGAGAGAGAGAGAGAGAGAGAGAGAGAGAGAGAGACTATGAACTGTAAATTGGTTTCGGAGCGCTGGTTCATATGAGATCGGATGGGGAAGAGTGTTATTTCGCTGGATGTGTGCGTACAGTAGAAGGAGCAGTTTCGATATGCATCATTTGGGATACCCTACTTTATGCAACACATGGAGGAAATGTGACCATAAAAAATTAATCCACAATTGTGCGCTTTAAACATTTTAAGTTGGAACAAGTAGCAATATTTATTTACTTGTTTGTTTGTGAGGTTTTTTGTTTGATATGATTTTAGTTTTTGTCCTTTAGGTGCCCTCTTCGGAATGCCTGTCACTCACTACTGGACTCGACCTCAAATGACAGTCTTATTTATGTGATATTTTTTATGAACATTATTTTAGGAAATAAGGACAAGTCAAAAAGTTGCAACTTTTATTTATTTATTTATTTATTTATTTATTTATTTATTTATTTATTTATCGATGTTTTTTTTCTTGTTGTTGTTTTTTACACTTGACAGCAGGTCATCCCTGTACCATATGTACGGCAGCATTTTAAAAAACTTTCAACATTCTGTTATGGTTTTGGTTGATATGCCACTCAGGGGTGTCCTCAGAAAGACTTGGGGCCCGGGGGCGTGGTGGTGGTGGTCTGTAATAGCCTTGGTTTGGTACTCAGAAAAACAAAAGGCAGAAGTCATTCTAGACAGGAATTTCGGTAGTTTCATGATGCAGTTGTCATATAGTGGCTCACACAGAAAAATGTCTGAAAGAATAAACAACTAAATAAACAACTGAAGGAAACACGCTATATCTTATTTGAAAATCTTTTTTATTTTTGCAATAAGATGTAAAATAAAAATATATCAATAATAAAATATATCAAAAACACTTGAAGTTATTGAATTATGGACCCTTCTATCTGAAAGTGAGGTGGCCAGCAAATTTTTGAAGGCCGTTGCGCCCCTGGGGGTGGCGCCATTGCTGCCACCTAATGATACAATACAGCCACTCCTTTAAGAAACTTTGCTGAGGCACCTCTGCTAAGATGTCAGAAACCATAAATCTTCTTTAAACATGATAGAGATATCGGACTCACTGTTATCACTGACAGAACCCACCAACACCGCAAACAAATCTTAGTTATTTTTGTTGCTGAAGTCTCTGAGAGCTTGTTTGAAAATGTTCAAATGCCTCGTGCTATTTGCGGGATTGATCCTCCTCCTCCTTCTCCTCCTCTTCTTCCATGCTCCTCTATAGTCACCTGACCAAACGCCATGCAAATCACTCTGTTGCTGCAGCCCCATTGGCCGCTTGTGGCTCATTTAACCGCTGTCAGTGCGCATCACATGGCCGCCGCTTTAACCAACTTCTCCAACTCCAACAGGGAAAGTGGCTCAAACGCGCATTCTGTCACATTTGGATAAGAAGCGACCCCAAGACCGAAGCCTGAGTGAAATACTGTGTGGAGAATATTTTTATAGATATATATACATATATATTTATGCCTTCTTGGATTAATTTTCATCTCCAGTTTGTTTCATTAAGGGGTGCGAATAATACTTTTGTGACTCGGTCATCTTCGGCGCACACCGTTTCAACTTGTGCGCGCCTGACCTGATCTTGAAACAGACTTTTTTTCCTCTCTTGGTGGTGAACTTTCAAACCAGGGTGAATGTATAGCATGATGATGGAGACTGACCTTCATTCCCCCGGCCCCCAAACGAACACGAGCACGGGGCCAACGGGGCCGAACGGTGGCTCCAAAGCGAGCCAGGAACGCGTGAAGAGACCCATGAACGCGTTCATGGTGTGGTCCCGGGGCCAGCGGAGGAAGATGGCACAGGAGAACCCCAAGATGCACAATTCGGAGATCAGCAAGCGCCTGGGCGCCGAGTGGAAGGTGATGTCCGAGGCGGAGAAGCGTCCCTTCATCGACGAGGCAAAGCGGCTGCGAGCCATGCACATGAAGGAGCATCCGGATTACAAGTACCGGCCGCGGCGAAAGACGAAGACGCTGCTGAAGAAGGACAAATACTCACTGGCCGGAGGGCTGCTTTCCGGGCCCAGCGGCGGTGGTGGAGTCGGTTTAAGCGTCGGCATGAGCTCATCCGGGGTTGGACAGAGGTTAGAGAGCCCCGGGGGTCATGGAGGCTCTGCCGGCTCCGGCTACGCGCACATGAACGGCTGGGCGAACGGCGCGTACTCTGGGCAGGTGGCCGCTGCCGCCGCGGCCGCTGCAATGATGCAGGAGGCGCAGCTCGCCTACAGTCAGCACCCCGGCAGCGGGGCGCACCACCACCACCACTCGCACCACCACCACTCCCACAACCCCCAGCCCATGCACCGCTACGACATGACAGCCCTGCAGTATAGCCCAATCTCGAACTCTCAGAGTTACATGAACGCCTCTCCGTCCAGCTACGGCGGGATCACCTACACGCAGCACCAGGGTTCCGGCGTCTCCTCCTCGGCTGCCATGGGAACGCTGGGGTCGCTGGTGAAGTCGGAACCGAGTGTGAGTCCACCCGTCAGCGGCACGCACTCTCGGGGTCCCTGCCCTGGAGACTTGAGGGAGATGATAAGCATGTATTTACCGACCGGGGAGCCGGGGGACCCGTCCATGCAGAGCAGACTGCACGCCTTGCCGCAGCATTACCAGAGCGCCGCGGCTGGAGTGAACGGGACGGTCCCTCTGACGCACATTTAGAACAGACAAGAAATACCTGCAATCTGCGACTGAACACATAACCAAATATTTACCTCTTTTCTAAATAACCCCGCTCCCCAGAGCTCCATGCATTTTGTACAGAATGTTTATGATATTGTAAATGAATGGGTAAATAATAGTCATCTCGGCTGTTCTCCCAAGTGGAAATATATAACGAATATGACGCTGAGAAATTAGTTATTGTGCTACCATCTGTTTTCTCATCACTTCACACTCTTATTTAAAGGGAATCGCCAGGTTCACGTGCATGGGGGAGTCCTTTATTTGCTTCAGCTCTTACATTATTTTTCAATTGAGTCATTGTAAGTTATTTAAAAGTGAGAAAACATGTCGAAGTCATGAGAAAGTGCTTTAAAAGATATGGAGAAGAACTCACATTCCTTAAATATTTGTGTTAATTTGCAGAAGCCTGTGTCTTAATTCCTTGAAGGTCATCTCTTTTTATTGTAACATTTTAATTAATGTAAATTGTGAATAATTTTAATATTTCCACAGAATGACGGGCGACCCGCTGTTGTAATTTAAGCGCTTTTCTGCAAGTGAAAAGCCCCTGATATTGCAATGAAGAAGAATTGAATAAATTTCACAAGATGTTGCTTTGATTCCTAAAAGGGCGGTCTTAGATTGATTATTTATTCACGTTTTCTGACAAAATAATATATTATAGTCGAGTAAAGAAAAATACTTCTTTTCACATTGCTCCTGCACTTTAAGACGATTTATTTTTGCGTGTTATGTTTTAAAAGATAAGTTTTAATGTGTTTTATCACTTTACGGTTCACTTTAATCAGAATTTGTCTTATAAATAAAAAAAGGAATAAGCTCCTTGCTCTATTTCCTACAAATTCCAGGTATGTGTATATTATAATCTATTATATTTTAATAGATTTAAGATATATCTCTAACCTTATCTTGAGGCTAATGCTGATGTTCTCATGAAACAGTGCATGCTCATTTATGAAATGATTTCATACAGAGTGCAAGAAGGCCTCTGATAACCACCTGTTAATTTTCCTAACATTTCACTTTGGGGAATTTGATTATTTCATTTTATATTATTAACTTGTAATTTCAATATTTTTCGTTTTCCCCATACACAAAGCCAAATAGTTTGAGTCTTTTATTTCAATTCAAGAATCATAAATTCTCCATTAATTCAAGAATTTTTTTGTTTTTTTTGTTTTTTTTTTTTTTTGTTTGTTTGTTTGTTTTTGTTGTTTGTTTGTTTTTGTTTTGTTTTTTTTTTGTTGTTTTTTTTGGTTTTTTTTGTTTTTTTAGGAGCTAAAGATTTGTTCCAGACTTATTTTCTTTTCTTTTAATTTGTCAGTGCGGGTTTTAAAACGTGCTCTTCAAACTATTTGAAAACCTGTCGAAAATTTGTTGCATTTTTAAAAATTATTAGCTTATGGGAAACTATTTTGATCATTCGTTTGAAAATCAGACAGGCAGAAAATCTGACATTCCCGGTAAAACTGATGCCCTGAGTTACATTTTTTTATGTAGTTTGAAATTCTGGTTCCACATTTTCTGAATTTAAACTCCTACAAAGATTACGAAAATGTATTAATAGGTTTTTCTGTAATCATTTAAATTTAAACCACATCGCAATTTAATACCACCAGTATATTATGTTTATTTGCACTTTTTATAAATCATAATTGTGAGACCTTTCTATAAACAAGGCCAATTTCTATATAGATTGTTCACAAGCAACAATAGAGTCAACTACAGACGAACATGTTCAAATAGTTTAAAAACTGACATTTTAATCACTTTATCATTAACAAAAAAATTTTAACCCGATTTCTTTCATTTTTATTGCGTCTGGTGATTTTCAGATGCTGTAACCCGTTTGGAGAGTTTTCTCTGTGTTTTCTCTTTTGACACTTGATAGCCTTAAGTCGGTGAAGTAGAGGAAAGTAAAGTGTTTAAGGCGCAGCAATCATATAACCACAACAAGAAACGTGGGTGTCAGTGGACAATTTGTGACAGAAATGAAAAAAAAAACATTTTGATTCACATTTGTTCTAGATTTTAAAACTAAATGGCACAAAGACATAAACTATCACAAAGGTGTACTTGTCATTGCACATGGTGAAGGAAAACTTCAACAGTGACAAAAACACTCGTGACAAATCTTGTTGAATTAACCGCATGCTTGATTTCACACAAGAGAGATTTTTTTTTAGGAATAACGCAGAAGTGATCCAACGTGTGAATGTAAAAGGTAAAATGTCATTTTGAAGTTTCAATCCTCTTAAAAGTAATTTAAGAAAGAAAATTGCTTCTAAGATGTCTTCATTTCTGACAGCAGTTCAGTTTTTCATTGCCATAGGCCTCGTTTGATGATAGTGACTAATATCCATGCGCATGCAAATAAGGGAGAAATTTATGCCTACTTATGAATGTTAAAAATCAATTCTCAAATACATAGTTTAAGGGCCTATTTCACACTGATGAAGCCTTGCGTGGCGCGTCGATTAAACCTGTTAGGCCTCACAGTAAAGCGTGTTAAACGTCTGGATGCGCGTTAATCTGTTGGAGTAAAGCTAAAAGGAACAATGGAGACTTTAAATTCCAAAGCGCAACAAATAAAAGTGCATCTATGGAAAGATCTCTGCACATCGGAGGGCGAAGGAGGGCCTTTGCATCTGTTCCCTCTCTTATCTGCTGATGTGAAGAGATTCGGATTAGACGCTGAAAGCTCAGAGAGGCGGAGCCCGTCACGGCGCATCGCCAGGTTAAAAGAGGCGCGTTCTGGCAAATTTAACCCGCATAAATTACACCTTGAGGTGCAAAGAGGGCTGAGTGCGGGGTGCAACGTATACAGGGGGATTCTGTTTGTGGTAGAACCGGTTTGCTGCGCGCGCGAATGCGTGCGTGTGCTCGTCTGTGCGCATGCTTTCAGCTGGCCGGCCAATAAATCTCTCCTCCGTGCGTTGCTCTTATCTTGTAGCCACCGATATATTCAGCGCTATGAGGCCATCAGCAGCGGCGCACAATCGGTTGTTCGCAAAGCCCCGATCCCTTGCACTCCCTGTCCTAAATGGGGATAATTAGCGTCACTTTATCACGCCTCTGCATATTTTCTCCACGTCTCCCCCCTCTTTCCCTAAAAAAAAAAAAAAAAAAAAAAAAAAATTACCAGGCAGGCTGCTCTCTGTCACAGAAGATTATGGAGACAGATTGCACAGAGCGAATGTGCCGGGTGAGATTAGCGCGGAATAGAGAAAGCAGCTGGGCCAATGGATTCCTCGGAAGGGCCTTATCGTGCTATTACACGTTGACATGTTTAACAATCTTGCTGCCTCTTAATCCTGTAGTGCTTGCTCTATCTGCCCACAGCTACCGCGCTGCACGCCGGCGCACAGACCTAATGCACCGAGACGCAACACAAATACGGCGAAAGTTAAGGAAAAATTGCCTTATTTCCCAACTTTGTCCGACTGCACACAATAAGGGCTGTTTTATGCTCCATTTTTTTTCCAGTTTTCTGATTTCTCCGGTGTTGCAATTGAATCTTTACATAAATTAGAAAAGTGAGGTGAGACTTTTCTATTTTATGAGTTATCCTAAATCACTGATAATAACACCAAATTTAACTAAAGTTGTGAATGCGCAATTTTGGTGATAAAAAGTGCCAGGAACTAGCTGTCTTTTGAGTTTTTTTTTTATTTTTACTGATAAAGCAAGCTGTGTAATACATACATTTTATTTGGGTAGATTTTAAATTGGATTAGAAATTACCTAAATTGAAAAACTAAAAGAGATTTAAATTAATTAGCTAAATTTCAACCAATCTTTAATATGTACCCAACAAAAATTGGTAAATTCTAACTTATTATTAGGATAATTTAGTCCATCTAATTTATAATCCTCTATTAAAAAGCATCAAGAAATAAAAATGTGTTTAACATTAATGATAAACTTTTTAAATCCACAAAGGTGGCATGTAAACCTTTTTCCCTGACAACCACAGTTAAAAGGTGCTGTTCATTGGGAAGACTTCCTCAGTGTTAAAAAGTTATGCTTGCTAGCAAGTTTTACTTGAACATCAGAACAACTGTAAGCAAGGAGGGCAAACACAAAGATCCACAATTCAGGGTGATTCGTGGCTTCCGTAAGGACTTTTAACATATTCTGTAAGCAGTTCAGTCTCTTATGTTTGAGCCAAAATATGTCTCTAAATACCTGCAAGGTGTGAGAGGTGCTACCAAAAGGCTGAAACAAGTGGTGACAAGGAAAAAGATATTCTTCAGGACCTAAATTATTATCTTTCAACTGATTGCCACACATCTTTGCCTCTCATAAACACAGAGTTTGGCTACTACTCAACTAAGTAAAATGCCAACATAGTTGGTGCTCAGATCCACTGCTATATGCATTCAACACTAAAGTGCATAAACAGTTTAGATGGTCCGATTTTTTTCTCACACAGAACTAAATGGAGTGCCCACTACTCCGCACTTGCTCCCTATGTAGTGATTAAACGTATACCTTGGATCATGTTACAAGTGCAGTTACATTGCAGCTAGTTGGGTTTACCCTGACACATAGGCAGTCCGTCTCCTTGGCGATCATTCTTAGTAGCTGTGGAGGATGATGATGTGTGTTTTGCACATTGCTGGTTGGATTGTATAGGTGGTACTTGAAAATAAATTATGTCAATTCCAGTCTGTCATGGTCCTCTTCATAAACTCCTTATATGTGTTTTTGTCACTGAATTATCTGGAGACCCAGTAGTGGTTAAGGGGTTTTTCTACAGAATACAAGTAACCTTCTCTGAAGAACAAATGTGAAATAAAAATGCAGATAAAACCCAAATAGTGATACTTTGAGCACATTAGCCATTCTTAACTGAACTCTGCTCTATGGATCAGAGCTTACTATGACGTCTCCAAGTATGTGCATTAATTGCAGAAGTTGTTTTGTTGTAACCAAATTAGCAAAAATAAACTTACCATGACATTTAGTGTTATAGAGGATGAACTATTTTTTAGGTGAGTATGACTGATTTCCCTGCTTGTTTAAAGTCTTTCAGCACAGAAACTTTCTGAAACTATGGTCTTGTGGCAGTCCTTCACTTTTTCCTAAGGACATATTAATGTATTAATAAAACAACACATATCATCCTTCCAGGCTTTCTGTTCTCTGCTGGACTGCTGGACTACTAAAATACAGTAGCTAATGTCAGAACACTATTTAAAATCTTGAATACGCAAATAAAATTCTAATAATTGTAATGGCTAATATTTAATGTCCTCCAAAATTCCTTTTTATACTGTACACACATTTATGACAGTCATATCCTGGGGGTACCGTGCCTCCTTCCCACCCTGTCCCGTCCCCTCCTGCCAGGCGGTGTACCGGGGCCTGTGTGGGAGTGATTGTGGAGCACCACTGTTGGAATTTGGCAGCTTCCGTGGGTTGGAGAATCGCCCCACGCTGAGTCTCATTCAGCGTCCATACAGCGCACTGTGAGGTTTGGAAGTTTCAGTCAGCTGAATACAACTCAATGGTCCCCACAAAGGCGATTACAAGCCCCAGCGCATTCCTGTAGAGCTGTGGAAGTGGTGCAGGTGCGAAGAGGGGTGGAGGGTGGGGTTTGGTACAAGGGGGTAGCCCATCAGAGCAGTGATGAAAACGGGACAGTGTTGGGACCACACAAAACCAGCTGCGTCTTGGCAACCGGGCTGAGAAAGCAGATAATAAGTGTGTACAAGTTGTGAATTTAGGGGGATGGGGTGTAGCATATTGAGGGGCCTCACTGTCTATTAGTGAAAGAGAGTGTGTCTGAGGTTCTAATCAGAGGACATAATTGGGTCATGAGTCCAAAACCTACACATCCCTTCTGAATTTTTCCAAATACTTTTAAGCTTTTTCATTCTGCCAAAAGTTTGACATGTTGTTGTAAACTAGTAGTTTTCAACTTTAGTTTTAAGAAGCCCAAATAAAAAATTATTGTTTGTTTGAGGGCCACGGAGAATAATTTATAAAATCAAGAGGGAAAAAAGACCTACCTTGTCTAAAAAGAAACATGGTGGGTCTTTTTTTTTTTTTTTCACAAAAGTAAAGCAAAAAAAAAAAAACAAAAAACAAAAACAAAAAAAACAACACAGATATTACAGAAATAACAGATATAAAAACTTTTGCTGCAACCCGTTCTCTAACAAATCTTGAACCTTGAAGTGACACTCAACTGTGGCAAATATTCATGAATAAGTTCTATCAGGAACACATATCCTGATGCTAAATGCAACATGAATGTAGTACAACAGTTGTCTTTACATTTACAAGTAATCTGTTATTTTACAAAAAGAACAAAAAAAAAGCAAATCTCACACAAAGTGCTTTATGTCAGCGACATAATTTCACATATTAAAAATACAAAACTGTACCCAAAGTAACAACAAAAGATTTTAAGTATCAGAACAGGGTGGAGTAAGTAATATAGATTGACTTAAATAACATAACTTTTGTGCTGTTTAATTTTTGACGTTGCATGTCACACATTTTTGACTTTGCTGTTAGTGACAAAAAATACACTGCCTTGATTTAACTATTTTTTCCATAATTAGGATCATAAATAATAAGAGAAATCCTGAGGCACTCATGCTGCTTCTCATTAGTCAGGGAGGAACATCCCCTTGTTTTAATGGAATTCATATCAAGAAAAGCTTGATTGATAGGTATAAGTAGATCCAAACATTGTGAGTATGACCAAGGCCATTTATCTTGCTGTGAGGTACTGATACTGGCTAACATGTTAAGCCCAAAACTCCTCTGTATCATCAGACAGAAAGCACTGGTTTAAACTAAAAGATGACTGCAAATCCACCATCTCCATCTGAAAGATGCCTTTATCAATGCACGCTATTATCTTTTTGGCTTTCACATAGAAATCAGTCTCCAGTCTAATGGAAAATGGGTCATGAACAAATTGTAACACCTCAACAGGAGTGTTAAAGTCCTGGAAATGCGCAACAAAGTTTTCATTCAGCTTTATCAAAAAATCTCATTACACGTTATCTGTACACATGGAGATGAGTTCATAAATGCACAGAGGTGTGGGAAGTGCAACAGCCGCCTTTCCACCTTTGCACAGGTCAATGATGCAAAGAGTTTCACAAGTTGTTGCCATGATTCCCCTGTCTGTTAAACAGATGCACACTTGTTGTATTATAATAGCTAACAAATGTATTTCATAATTTTTGAACCACAGTTCCACAATCTAGTCTGAGTTTCTGGTAATTTTCTAAGGGCCACAGGATGTTTTTCAAGGGCCATATTTGGCCCTGAGGCCGCAACATGAATAGGCCTGCTGTAAACCTTTTAGACACATGCAGTGCCTGGCAAAAGTACACAGTATGGGCAAAAAACAATGTTGCCACCTGGATTTAACTAAGCAAATAAGTACGAGTCTCCTGTTGGATAATTACAGGATTGGCAGATATCTTTTAGCAGCTAACAACTTATTTAAGCCTAACTTATGCAATGAGTAGCTTCTCATTTCTTCAACAATCATGTCGAAAGACAGATCTCGTGATCTTGGAAAAGATGTTAATCTGTTTAAGAAGGTTCAAATCATTGGCTTGCAGCAAGCAGAGAAAACTTCTAAGGAGATTGCAGAAGCTACTAATATTGGGCAAAGAACTTCCCAACAGATTATTAAAAACTGGAAGGAAAATAGGGAAGTAATGTGGACAGATCAAAATCCTCAATGATAGTGATTAGCAATCACTTAAATGTTTTTATCGGTGAAAGTAAGAACATTTCAACACACAATAATGAAGGTAACTCAAAGTAGCCATTAGAAAACCAGTGAGGCTAACTGGACAAAAAGACTTCAGTTTGCAAGGAAGGTTAAATATTGGACTCTAGAACAATGAAAAAAGTTCATGTGGCCTGATGAGTTCAGACTGACACTGTTTCAGAGCGATGGGAGCACCAGGGTAAGAAGAGGAGTGAATGAAGTGATGTACCTAACCTTGCCTAGTGCCAACTGTACAAGCCTGTGGGGGCAGTACTATATGACCTGGGGTTGCTGCAGTTGGTCAGGTCTAGATCCAGCAACATTATGTGTCAAAAGAATGAGGTCAGCTGACTAGCTGAATCTGCTGAATGACCAGGTTATTCCATCAATGGATGTTTTTTATTTCCTGATGGCATGGGCATATTCCAAGATAACAATGCCAGGATTCATTGGGCTGAAATTGTGAAAGAGTGGTTCAGGAAGCATGAGACATCATTTATACATAGACTGGGAACTGCAGAATCTAACAGGAAGGGGGCAGAGAAAAGAGGGGAAAGGAACTGAGGACAGGATTCAAACTTAGGATGGTCACATCGAGGTCTATAGCCTTTGTATATGGGGTGCCCGGTTCAACTGCGGTGGTTTTTAAAGCGAAATCTGCTGCTGAGCACACCAGCCTGACTCTCCTTGTTCATCTTTTCACTCCCGGTTGCGACTCTGCATTGCTGAACCCAGTACAAGACCGTGTAACACACTGCTTTAAACTGAGTAACCCTCCATGGTAGAGGTTTTTAGGTCAAAATAGGTAACCCGATTAATCTGTATTATGTTATGTTAACCTATTAAACTTTTTAGAATAATCGCATGCATTCACACGTTAATTATGACAGCCCTAGTTAAAATAAAAATCTGCAATTCCTTCTTCCAGGGCTCAGGGAATATATTCTTAATCATTCCTAATCAATCTAGTCATTAGAAGTCTCTCTGATTTTCTATAAACATATCCTCAATCTTACAGATAGGGGTTTAACCATTTTTAGCTTTACTTTATCATGCTACTGTTTATAATTGTGCCAAGCTGTGCTAGAATGTTTAGGAACAGCATGATAACATACGTACGTTGTTTATGACTGTATAATTTGATGAAAACATCATCATCGAAATCAACAAAAATGTCAAAGTATTAAATACTCCTTCACCCCTTGACCAGCAACAATCCCTTAGCAGTTGCAAAGTTCATTTATACCTGAGTTTGACAGTCAGAAAGTGAAAATCCTGTAGTCAGTGTCCTTAAAACTAAGTTCTAATCTTCTTTTAATATTTTTGTTCATAAAGCATTGCATGCAGGTGATAAATAGCCACAGACATACTATGCACAACTAAAGCGAGGCACATTTTGGGTATTTATCTTTTAAAGTGAAACTTACATTTTTTAATGATTCTAACTAAAGTATTGAAGCAGAAACTTTCAAATGTCCAGAGATGCATTCCCTTTTCAATAACTATAAATTTATAAATTTATAAAAGAAGAAATGGCAGTACAAGATAAAAAATGTTCCAATACAGGAATTTAAAAAAACATTACTTTTTTTTTTTAACAGTGCAACACAAAAGTTTAAGTTTCAAGGTGATTTGGATATGGCTTGTGATGTGGACCAAATTTCATAATCTCTGTAAACTGGAATCAGATCTTGAATTTTTAATGTTCTCTTGTTCACTGACTAAGGAGCACCTCAACCTTTACTGCATTTTACTTCTTTTCACAAGTGTTGGCTATAAATATGGAGCCAATGTAAGCTCAATGGTAGGTGTATGCATGTTGGGGCCAATTGGTTCGAGTGGATCCATCATAAATCTCTTCACTGACTATTTTTGGCAGTTAGGGCAGATGTTATGGTAGTTCTGCTGGTCCTGGCAGAATATGTGATTGGTGCTTGAAAATCAAATCTGCATTTTTAGCTCACCATAATCTTTATCTTAAACTGCCTCTATGAGTTTTAGTTGCTGGACTGTCTAGAAACCTAAGCAATGTTCTGACATAAAGTTCAGGAGTTCTGCTGCAGCTGTATAGAACAGAATTACACAGCAGTGAAGAATGAACATCAACAAAAATAGATAAACACAAAAAGGTGTACTTTACACACACAAGCTGTACCTTGTTCTGTCAGTTAATGCTCTCTATGAGTGACCTGCAGCATGTAGTGGTGATGGTTTGTTGCAAGTGAAAATTTTATCCAGTTAAATAATGATTTGCAAAAATTATGAATGAGTGAATATAGCATTTTGTTTTATAGAGGACTAAAAAGACACTCACTTTTTATGTCTATAAACATACACAAATCCACAGACAATCAAGTCAAACTCTGACAAAAAGTCCTCATGATGTTACATTGTCTTTACATTAATACATCTAAAGACAATGTTTAAATGCAATGTTTAGTTGCTGTCTTGTCATGTTTTCATAGATGCATGTTAATGCATATTATGAAATGGCCTTAAAAGGAATGATCTTATTCTGCTCCCAATGAATGTTAGAAACACTGAGTTAGACATTTTGCTTTGAGCCAGTGTTATCTAATGTTCTGGAACTGGCTCCTCTGAAACATTAACAATGAAGTTTGAGGGAGAAATAGATCATTTATGTCCTCGGTGACCTGCTCCAAAAACACACGTTCTGAATTACACCATGCTTGATGACATCAAAACAGGGTGATTCCTGTGGGCTGAGTCAGAGAGAGGGAAAAGTTTTATTCACTCTCAAATCAATACGATCCAGACAGTTTTTTTGTTTTACCTTCATGCATCTCCTTAGTAAAAAAAAACTCTTGCTTTTCTTGGTAGATTTTTTTTTTTACCTGATCACCATTCAGTTCCGAATCCATGGGAGGGGAACCATCCAAATGTTCTGACTGTGCCACAGAGCCAACAGCCTCCATGTCTCAGGTGACCTCCCTGGAGCTCTCACTTCTAAAGTCCTTACACTGGCTCCCTGTAGCTCAGAGAATAGCTTTTAAAAATACTTTTGTTAGCTAATGAATCACTTAATGGCTTAGGACCAAAATACATTAAAGACCTGTTATCTACTCTGCATCCCCAGAACCAAACAAGGAGAAGCAACATTCAGTTTTGCTCCTCTAATCTGGAACAAACTTCCAGGAAACTGCAAAAATGCTGAAACACTGAGTTCCTTTAAATCAAGACAAAAAACCCATTTGTTTAGAGTTGCTTTTGATTAATAATTGGAAAATAGATTCATTCTGATCTGGAATACAATTTTTCATTACTTCTCCTTATTATGCCACCATAATGTAATGTTTCTTTTGTTTTGTTTGTTAATTGCACTTTGAACTGCCTTGTTGCTGAAATGGGCTATACAAATGCAGTGGTGTTAAAAAGTGTCGACCCCCTTCTTCACACCAATTTAAATATTAGTCAAAGACAACATGAGTAAACAAAATGCAGTTTTTAAATCAAGCTGCTTTCAATAAGGGAGAAAAGAAACAAATTTACATGGCCCTGTGTGAAAAAGTGATTGCCCCCGAAACCTAATAACTGGTTTGGCCACCATAAGCAGCAACAACTGCTATCAAGCATTTGCAGTAAGTTGTAATGAATCTTTTCCATCTGTGGAGAAATCTTGACTCACTCATTTTTGCATAACTGTTCTAATTCAGCCACATTGGAAGGTTCTTGAACATAAACAGCCTTTTTAAGGTCATGCCACAGCATCTCAATAGGATTAAGGTCAGGACTTTGACTAGGCCACTCCAAAGTCCTCATTTTGTTTTTCTTCAGTCATTCAGAGGTGGACTTGCTGGTGTGTTTTGGATCATTGTCCTGCTGCAGAACCCAGGTTGGTTTCAGCTTGAGGTCACGAACAGATGGCCGAAAATTCTCATTCAGGATTTTTTGGTAGACAACAGAATTCATGGTTCCATCTATCACAGCATGTCTTTCAGGTCCTGAAGCAGCAACACAGCCCCAGACCATCATAGCACCATACTTTAAAGTTGGTATGATGTTCTTTTTCTGAAATGCCATGTTACTTTTACACAAGATTAAATGGGACACACACCTTCTAGAGAGTTCAGCTTTTGTTTCGTCAGTCCACAGAATGTTTTCCCAAAAGTCTTGGGGATCATTGAGATGTGTTCTGAAAAAAATGAGATGAGCCTTGATGTTTTTTTTGCTCAGCAGTGGTTTTTGTCTAGGAACTCTCTCATGCAGGCCATTTTTGCCCAATCACATTCTTTTGGTGGAGACTGACCTTAACTGAGGTAAGGGGAAGCCTGCAGTTCTTTGTTGTTGTAGGGTCTTTTGTGACCTCTTGGATGAGTTGTCGCTACACTCTTGGGGTAATTTTGTTTGGCCGGCCCTCCTGGGATGGTTCACCATTGTTTCATGTTTTCACCGTTTGTGGATAATGAGTCTCACTTTAGCTTTAGAAATGGCTTTGTAACCCTCTCCAGACTGATAGATCTCAATTACTTTCTCATTTGTTCCTGAATTTCTTTGAATCTTGGCATTATGTCTAGCTTTTGAGGCTCTTTTGGTGGCAGGTCCTATTTAAATTATGTTTTGGTTGAGATCAGGTGTGGCAGTAATCAGGCCTGTGTGACAGTGAACTCTGGTGTGATAAACCACAGTTAACCCACATGCAGAATCAGACACAGGACACAAGTTAAAGAGTAAATAAAGAATGATTTTACGAAACAAAACAAAGATAAGTGACGTCTTCTCTAGGACCCTGGAGTTCGGCAGAGTCTGATAAAGGGAGATAGGTTTGGAGTTTCCCGGAGGGGAAAATGAGGATCTTGACTGGATAAACATAGAGATCAGGGCTTATGGTGTTAAGAGGGGTTGGAGCTTGGTATCTGGGATGGGATCGTGCAGGAGGTAAGTTAAAGCCATCAGTGAGCCAAAGGGATCTGGAGGCTTATGCTCAGCAGTGAGCGGGCATCACTTTTTCACACATGGTCATGTCGGTTCGGATTGTTTTTCTACCTTAATAACAAACATGTTCATTTAAAAACTGCATTTTGTGTGTACTTGTGTTGTCTTTGACTGGAAGTTGGTTTTATTTCCTGAAACACTGATTTGTGACAAACATGCAAAAAAAAAAAAAAAAAAAAAAAAAAGGAATTCAGGAAGGGGGCAAACACTTGACACACTAAACTTGACTTGACTACCAGCCAAGAGAGTGGGCTGGGAGCTGATGAACCCCAGCAGAAGTCCAAATGGTTCCACAAAAGTGAACCGCTGACTGACCCAAGTCCAGGTACTTTTATATTGCTCTATTTAAGCATGCTATCTGTGTTGAAACCTGCGTCAGTTAATTTATTATCTTTGCTCTCCAACCTGTCCTAAAAGTTAGAACAGGTATTAAGGACTCCAAATTATGCATTGAAACTTTGAATTTATCTTTCAATGACACTCCAATCGTTTATTACTCGTTCCCTTCCAAATTAATTTTCAAATAGTAGCTAGTTTATGTTTTGTTTCTTTTTTTATTACAGGTACATCTCAAAAAATTACATTATTGTGAAAAAGTTGAGCATTTTTGTCTCTCATTTCAAAAAGTGAAGCTCATATTATATAGATTGATCACACATAGAGTGAAATATTTCAAGTCTTTATTTCTTGTAATTTTGATGATTGTGGCTTACAGATCATGAAAATCCAAAATTCAGTTAAATTATTCATTTTTCACACAAACTGAACTTAAAAGGAGTTAATCACAGCAACTCCTTTTACCCCTTAGTCATGATTTGTATTGAGAGAAATGCCATGCAGGGCATTCCTTTTCTTCTTCCTAATCTTAGCCATGTTTAATTAAAAGTTCTTTTGAAGTTGTTTTGCATTTGGATCATGATTTCATGCATTTAATAGATTATTGAAAGTTGCTCAGTATTTATTCATAATGTAGCCACCCTCAAATAGAGCCAAAACAAACTCAAACTTTAATAATACACTTTAGTGCTTTCCACCAGACTTTAATGTTGTTAGACTCAGTTGTCAGTTGTCTCAGTTGTTTCTGGTTAGAGTAAACTTACAGACTGAAATCTTTTTGTATTTCATCATTCACACCCCTTGAACCTTTACCTTTACATATTTGATTATGCTACAACCACCAACATCTGTATATTCTGACACCATTGTAGCAAATGTTCTTGTTCACGTCATTTAATCTGACTCAGCAAATAAAAACATTGAGGACGGAATGATGCATGACCTGTCACATCTTAGTGAAATAACGTAAATTTCACCAGCTGTAAAGGAACAGTAGGGGTTTGCTTGGTATGGAGCAGCTGTTCCGCTGATTAGATTGTTGGGTTGGAGAGCATCACTTAAAAGTTAGAAAGCAATAAAGACAAACTTATCAATAAAATCACTGAGTGAAAGTTTTTTGACTGTTTATTGTTTGAAAAAAATGTTTTTTACAAGTCACCAATTTAAAGACCTAATTCTTCAAAAACAATACAGAAGACGTGTTTGTACAAAAAAAAAAAAACAACAACATACAAATACATCTTTACTTGTAATCATGTTAGCTCTTGAAAAAACTAAGTCATAACAATGTAGTTGCTGAAGAAACTTTGCTTTCTTTCAGACTTGGGGAACTTCAGTCTGAATTTTTCTCAATTGGATTTACACTCATGTTTGTGGCAAAGGGTTAAGATTTTCTTGGAAATTTGTACTGTTTTCATACATCTTTTGGCATCACATGCCTTGTCATCTCTAATTAGGAGCTTGGCTCAACCAAAAATACGGGGATGAGCACTGCAATTTGCCCACTTCTTATAGACACACCTTCATAATGACACATCACAGATAACCCTTTATAGGCTGAGTGTTCAAGCTTAAAATAATAATCCTTATGTATGATTGACACATTTAGAACTCCTCAACATATTTTATTAGGTGCAATAAAATATGTTGTCATGCTAACTGAACATGTCAGTTAGCATGACATGTTCAGTGTCATGCTAACTGAACATGTCAGTTAGCATGACATGTTCAGTGTCATGCTAACTGAACAACTTTGTCATTGATGTATCAAAAAGATATAATTTAATCCCAACTAGTGTCCAGTAAATAATCCAGTTCCCTTAACATTTTTAACATTTTGTCTCAGAAGAACCACAAACTATGACAGACCGACATAAGGTAGAAGAAATGTAAGTTCTCAAATAATTTTACAAATGCAATTCTGAAAAGTGTGAGATGCATTTGTTGGGGAATCAAGAGTTGTTTTAGGTATCTTACAGTCTTCTGTTATGCTACATTACAAGAAACGTCCTTGGACAAAACTTTGTTGTTTCTCTTTTGTTGTCGATGTGTTTCCAATAAAACAAAACCACTTCTAAGAAGAATTGGCTTTTGTGATTAGTTTTACTGTGAAAGTTTTTGGCAACGGGATTCAGTTACAAAAGAAGTTTAGAAAAGAATAAAATGTTATTGAATCATAATGAGGATGTCCTTGTTTTTCACTATGCAATAGTCCAGATTCAATGTTTTTAACAAAATAACAGGGTTAAAGTTAAAGCAATAGCAGCCTCTGAAAGATTAACTTAAAATTTCTTACCTTCAACTTTTTCAGTTCTAATTAATGTACTTTAGGGGTTAAGGAATGCCATGTGAAATGAAAAACTAAAGCTTTTACATAGCCCTGATGGACCATCTTACATGGTGGTGGCACATCATGCTGTGGGGAGGTTTCCTACAGCAGTGACAGGGAAGCTAGAGTTGAGGGGAAAACAGAGGGGGCAAAATAGGAGAAATCCTGGAAGAAAACTTGTTAGTCTTGAGACTGAGGTGGATACTCATACAAGCCTAAACATACCACCAGAGTTATGCTGGAATTGCTTAGATGAAACCATATTCATATATTAGAATGACCCAGTCAAAGTTCTGACCTTGATCTAAATGAAGATTTGTCGTGTAACTTGAAAACTGACATTCACTGATGCTCTCCATCCAATCTCACCAAGCTTGAGCTGCTTTTGCAAAGAACAATGGTTGAAGAAGAGACCCCAAAAGAATTGCAGCTGTAACTGCAATGAAAGGGGCTCTACTGGATTATACAAAGAGCTTTGAAAATCACATTTCCAGTTCCTTCCACTTTTTTATTTTGTTTACAAATTGTGTAAGTCTTTTTACCTTAAATGCCCTAAAATATCCTAAAGTTTGTGGTTGTCATGTGACAAAATGCAAAAAAGTTTAAGGGGGAATGTACATGAATATGAATGTGTTGCCAGGCACTGTATGCAGGTATATTTAATACAACTAAGCCCTTCTTCAGTCATCTGCTATATTTCACTTTGTGTAGAATAGTTTGTCATTTGCAGAAGATTTCTCTTCTTCTTTGTGATTGGTCCCTCTTTGGCACCAGGTAAGTTTTTGATTTATCCATATATCTAAATTTGCCCATATGAGCAAAGCTGATATGGGCAGACATCGCATGGGGGTTTTGTGCTTTGCAATGAGTATCCAAATGTTGGAAAGTGTGACTTCCCTCATTTCATCCACCCCTCCTGTCTAAATATTTCTTATTATTATTTTCTCGATTCCAACTGGCAGATGGAAAATTATGGTGCTCTTTTTTCCATGACAGGGCCCAAATGCGCGGACGTCTTACGCATAAACTTTTTTCTGATGGTTTTCTCGAGATGACAAGTTAATTTCCCAGTGGTTTTCTCAAGATGATTGGTGTGTGTGTTAAACCTGATTCCATCATTCAAATGCATGCCACACCAGCGGAAAAGGACTTACAAGTGTAAGTCATGGCATGCATGTGTGATTTTATGAATAATTCTGTGAATAAGTGATAGGTAAACCATAATGACACCATGTCGTTGGTCATATGATTAAACCATTGGGAAATTAACTCATTATCTCGAGAAAACGGCCATTGTTATTTTGTGATAACGATATAATTATCTCATTATCTCGAGTTAACCATCGGGAAAATAAACATGCGAGTATGACCGCTCTCGGTTTCCGTACAAATGGAACAAACTTCACACCTACTTTTGATTGTTTTAAATCTTGGTTTAAAACCTATTTGTTTTCTGAGGCCTTCTAGAAAACATATGCTCCATTTCATGTGAGTTTTGATATATGGTTTTAGCTTTTCATTTTTCTTTTATTCATTATATTTCTCATTCATTATTGAGCTTGTTTACCAGTTTTTGTTGGTTTTTGGTGGTATGAGGGTGTTATGGATGGATGGATGGATGGATGGATGGATGGATGGATGAATGGATTGATGGATGGATTAGGTGGTTGGTTGGTTGGCTGATTATCAATACATTCTCCAACATGAATGCAATACAATAGCTGCTAATTTAGAATTTATGGACCATTTGTGGACAAAAGATTCTCCTTGCATTCAGATTCCATCCATATTTCCTTTTGATTGCCAGAAAGAAAGTTGACTTAAGAACTTGAGATCTAACAAAAGATCTTCTTTCTCTTTTTGAAAACTAATCATATTAGAAAATATATTATCTCTTTAAAATTCTAGCTGGAAGTGAGTGGCATATAATAGACTGCAAGTAAACATTATGTCCTTGCAGAAAAATCACCAGACAGAAAACTTTAATTGACTTGGAGGTGATGTCTGGATTCTAAATAACAGGGTCATACCAGCTCCACAACTCCAGCTCTTGTGGAACAGTCCCCTTTCTTCAAAAAATGCTTCAATCAGGAGATGAACTACCTGCAGGGTTACAAATGGCCAAAATTCACAGACATCTACTGTTTAACCCAGTAACAAAAATTAAATGAACCTCAGAGCAGCCCTGCTGTGTAAGAAAGGAGACAGAATGCACATGCAGCTAGTGTTTTGTTTTGTATGCTGATGTGAAACTGCAGATGTACTGATTTGACGAATCTTACTTACCTTTACATAAAGACAACCTTGATAACATCACTTATCTGAAAGACATGGAAAGACATGACTCACCACCCAGCTGGTATGATGCTTTGGGCAATAATATAACGGGAAACCTTGGATCTAGGCATTCTTGGGGTTGTTTCTTGACACAAGCCATATTGTTCATGTCCAAATGCACAACTTCACACAGACACACACACACACACACAATATTTCAGCAACATACTGCATCCTGTTCACTGGATGAAATTTTTTGAAGTGCAAGCTGTGCATAATGTTCAGAGCTCAGTCAAATTGAGATCTGGTGGATGTTTTACAAAAACAACTATTACCGAAGAAGCCCTCACCCTGCAGCTTACTGGGCTGAGTGGCAGAAACAGCTCCCTCCACCTTCATGGGTAATGATGTGTAAAAACACTTCATATACATTCATAGTTTTAAAAGAAATTAAACATTTTCTGTAGTTCTCTAACAGTGCACTCTGCAATTTCTTACTTCCCTTAACATACTTAAGTGGAAAAATACAAGGTGGAAAAATACCAAATACTGACACCACATTTAAAAGAAAAATCTTAATACAAAAATGTTTTTTCTTTTTTTAACCCTTTTAATCATCTGGTTGTTAAAACATCATTTTCACTGTCTAACAATTTCTTTCAAGTCTAAATGTCCAACTATAGAATATTGCAGAGCAAAAGTGGCACAATTCAATACAAGAATCATTTGTTCAGTAAATATAATTCCGAAAAATGAATGTAATGAGACCTTTTAATGAAAATAAAGCTTTTGATTGGCTAACCTGCACAACTAAACTGCAGACCAATCACCATCTCCTTAGCAGTGCCATCCCTGCTCAATGACACATTAAATACAATTCTGATATGCTACAGCACAGAACTTAAAAAAATACTTAAAAATACTTAAAAAATACTTACAGTTTTTCTTACTCGCTTTGGTGCATTTCTCAGAACAGAATTGAAATTCTCAAAACTACTTGTTCAATCTTCAAATCACTGTGTCAGTTGTCCACTTAAAAAAGCAATTTCTCATTTTTGTGAAAAACATTGCAAATCTTTTGTACATCATGCAAGTGATTATGAACAATTCTCAGGTTTTTCCTACATTTTCAGTTGCTTATGTCATGTTGATCAAAATGCATTATGAGTCTGTTGAATAGTCTTCACCTCCATAACATCTAAGCATCTTATAAGTCTTAACATGTACGATGCTAGTTTCCATCAATCTAATGTCATCAGAATATGGTTTGCTGCTCACAACAAGATGCTGATAGAGTTCTTACCCTGCTCTTCATTCCGTAACCTCTTTGAGGAATTTTTCTCTGCATGAGATGGAAAGTATAAGAAGACTGCACTGTAATTCCTACAACACTGCATGTACAGTTTTCCTTGAGGATTGTGTCTTATGTTCCTATTTCTACTTTAGTGTTGTATTTTGAGCTCTGCAGTGCTGTCTTTTCCTAACTGTATCAAAATGACATGGTGTATCAACAAATTACAGCAAAAGCGAAAGTGAATCTTGTTCAGTCTCTTGCCATTGATCTCCCACAATTACAATTTAAAATACTTGTCATCAGAACTTTAGCCATAGTTTACAACAGAACATCCCTCAAGAATACACCGATGTATTGACAACATGACAAAGCAATATGACTGTCTTATCCATCAAAATGAAACAAGGACTTGTCATACATGGGCACTGATATGTTCATTGACACAGATTTTTTTTTTTTTTTTTTTTGAGAGATAAACTAAGGATTTTGAGAAAGTGACTGGCTTTTGCAGGTAATTCATGGGGTTTTGCTGTTTGTACAAATTGTTTTGAAAAATTCACTTACTGTTTGCACCAAAGCGACTGAGAAAAACTGTAATGCATTCAAATTTTAAATAACTATTTCATTTAACATTTAACATTTAACTATGTAATTATTTATGTAATAAGTTGCTAAAACATTTAAATAGTTATGCATTTTTGTTTCTCAAATAAAAATTGTCCTGACAACTATCACTAACTTGCTGAATCTCTGACTCGCATACAGACACAGATAAACACATGAGCCCACCAGATGCTGTGAAGGATTTCTTTTCCTCTGTGTCAGGTGATAATTCTCAAAGCAGCAGCAAAGGGTTAATGAGGGGTCAAAGAGTTCAGATAAGAAACAGCCGTTCTATGGCACCTTCTGCAACCTGCAGCCCGCTGATAGCCGCTTGAAGTTGCTGACCTCTGAACTCCGCTGGGTCGAGTGATCAACAACCTAGGTCATTTAGATAAATCCGATAGGAACAAGTGAAGGATCTGTATGTCACTATGAAATGTCGAAGAGGTGCAGATAAATTGTTCTTAATGGTCACAACTGTGAGCTATTAGTTTCCACAGCCGTTAAATTGATGCCAGATATCAAACTGTTTAAAATGGGATTAACTGGATTATTTCTGATTGAACTGATAAATTAATAAATCAGCATCATAGGAACAACATCATGACAGTAAAAGACTCTTAATGTATGACACTCATATTCTTTCTCCATCTTCCTCTTTCTGTTTTTGTCTCTCTCAGCAAAGTGACCATCACCAGTGGACATGGATCACCCAGTGGAAACTGTGATGTACTGATAGCACCCTGTCCCTTCTGTTAACTGGCAAGCGATCATTACATCAAGCACTAGAAGATAGGTGCTGTGAGCAAACGAAAGAAGACCTTCAAGGAAATGTCAGAGACAATCAGATCCTTTACTCTCTACACTGTGATTGCCAACCCTATATACTCCTGAATGACCCAACCCCCTCTCTCTGATTACTCAATAGTTTGTGTAAAAGTGGCTTCAAAGAATCTGGAGTACAACACAAATAGTGCCTTGCAAAAGTATCCATACCCTCTGCATAGTTATGAAGCAGATGTTAAAAGATTTAGTTTTATGAGTGCAATTTACCAAAATTTGGCACATATTTTTATTCATTCCCCTTTAGTCAGGTATCCTCAATAAAATCCAGTGCAAAAACAATTCATCTAGAAGTCACCTAATTAAGTAAATATATTTTACCGTCATGTATTGTAATCTTTGTAATAATGCAGCTGATTGGTGAGGGCCTCAGGAGTTTGCCAAAGAACATCAGTGAAGGAAAAAAAACCATACAAGCATAAGAACACGCCAGCTAGGTCAGGGATAAAGTTGTGGAGAGGTTTAAAAACAATACAATGTCTGTGAACAACTCATGAAGCTCGTTTTATGTCATGGACCGATCACGACATAGCTGGAGCTAAATATAGTCAAATACTGGAAGAAAACCGGTTGAACGCTGCAAAGAATTAAAACAGGGATGGAGGTTCACCTTCCTGAGGACTACAACAAACATCCACCAGAAGCTTTATTGGAACAGTTTCGATCAAAGTACATTTATGTGCCAAGTCAAAGCCCACGCCTAAATCAAATTGAGAATCTGGGGCAAAATTGAAAACTGATATTTAGAGATGCTCTCCACTCTGACTGAACTTGATGCATTTTGAACATTGGTAGAGACATATTCCCAAAGAACTTAAAGCAATTGCAGCGGTGGTTCTACAAAATATTAACTCTGAATGTGTAAGTACACCATGCTTTTCAGGTTTTGATTTGTTTGAAAAAAAAAATTTAAAAATAATTTTTTCCTTGTACTTCACAATCTGTCACTGATTTGTGTTGATCTATCAAATAAATCTGATTAAATACATGGATATTTCTAGTTGTAATGTGTCAAAATATAAAGAAATTCATGGGGGATGAATACTTTTGTGAAGCACTGAGCACACAAAAACCAGATTACCTACTACAGCTCTTCTTTCCTTGTTCCATTTGTAGAAAACAACCTCATCATCTTAATACTCTTAGCTCCTTAGCTGGCATGTTTTCCAAGAATCCGCTACATTTTTAGATTAGCAAAAATTGTCACAAACTTTTCATGACTATTCCTATTTACTGTGTAACCAGAGAACAGTCAACTTACACAGAATTATTGCCTGTTAAAGGGAATCAATCAAAGCTTTACTGTCTGTTTTCTGTTCGGCCATGGCCCTCAGTCAGTGTGGTAAGAGGGAGCAATTTTAATTTGAAAACAAACCTCTGGCAGTTTATTTTTTTATGAAGACACAATAAAGGACACAGTTTTTAGTTATGTTCTAATTAACATCTTTTTGGTGTGTGTGAGTGTGCATGTCATAGATTGCTGTTCAGATTCAGAGCCAATAGTTTGTTTTATAGTTGATAACGTGATTTTGGGTGCTTTAAATAAAAAAAAACAAACAAACAAACAAAAAAAAAACAAACTGTCAAATCTTCTTCCCTACCTAAAGATAATAATATATTAAAAAATAAAATGTGCTTTTGAATTCAGAAGTAAATTAACACCTCAAAGTAAAAGTTAAAAAAGAAATGTTTGAGCGTTTAAAATATGTATTAATTCCAAGGCCTAAATGTGCCCTCAATTATTTTACTATTGCCCCTTAAGTAATTGATTTTGGGCAGAGAAAAGCAGGAGGTGGAGGGGTGATCTGTGTTGTTGTGAAAAAAACTACAAAACCAATAAATGGAAAAATAACTGACGTCGTAATTCCTGTGAGTGTTGTAACCTTGCTTTATTGATTTTCTATTTTTTCATAAAAGACATTTGAGTAACAACATCAAAGTTGCACCCATGATAGCATAAGTCATGTAATAATTTGTCTATTTTGGATTTTTTTTCTCTCACTGACACCAAGGTAAGGCGAACAGTTAACGGACAACGACAAAAACATGCACAGAGACAAGATAATGAGCTTCTCAGGTGACTATATGCAGTGATTACCAGGTTTCTGGTGTTACCACAAAAACCTGTGCTTTCTCTTTGCACACACACTCGCACACACTCTTGAGAGATCCTTGGTTATCACACCCTTCCAGATTGTTACAAAGTACTTATGGAAAACACACACACACACACATCTCAAGATGTGGCCACTCTTGCCAATATGAGCACAGTGTTAAGAACAGTTGTTGTTTCGTTCATGTGTGTGTGTTTGTGGGTTTTTTTAGTATCTCTAAATTCCTAGCGTTGCTAAGGTGCTTTGGGAGGGGATTAACAGACGCTGGCGCCGATGAGCAAGCCTCGCAGATTTCCAACCGGCAGGAAAAGAGACAAAGAAAGACAGGGAAGACGGAGGAAGAGCAGCAGAGGGGCTAGACAACAGGGAGACGACAGTAACAGCTTGTGTAAACACAATGACTTAAGAGACGTAAAGAGGGGTAAGACGACAGAACAGGTATACTAAACGCCTGGTTTGAACTTTTAAGCAGGCCTGTGGGAAACGTTTTTTTATTTTTATTATTTTTTTTTTTTATTGTCTTCTCTCCATCTCCTCACTGTCTTCCTCTCCATTACTTCCCATCTCTTCATTCCCCCCCCAAGGGCAATAATTTCAGATCGAGACTCTTTTGTGTCGCTTTTTCTTCAAACTTCAAACACTGTGAACATTCAGGTCACGCTGATGTGCCTGGAGCATCGGTGACTTCGCTGTCTCAGGTGAACATCTCTCCCAGCGTGTCCTTTATGACTCTCTCCTTCCCTTTCTACTGATATCAAAAGTCTGCACACCCCTGGTAAAATTTCAGATTTTTTCTGCATTATTCAACTGAAAAACAAAAGGAAAAAATGTTGGAGGAAAAAATCTGTGATAACCTAGTTGGATAAATACACACATTCTTAAATGAACAAAAGACGTCGCTGAAGCATATTTTGATTAAATTCCAACATTCTGTGTTTTGGGGTTCACAGACTAACATCTGTTAGTCTGTGAACCCACAAACTTCACTTAAAGTTGAATTTGATTAACCTTTAAGTTCAGCTGCACTTGTAAGATTTTCTTGACAATTGCTTCTTTCATCCTTTAGCTAAAGCCATAGTTTGAGGAGAAACTACAGATTATTAAAATGATCCTATTGTAGGAAGGTATCAGTGAGGAAAAAGGTGCTTGAAAATTTCACAGCATTATATTCACACCAATGCCAGAGTGAAACCAGTAACATTACTAAAACTGGACTTTTCTCTAGGATTTATATAATGACGAGATGAAAACTGGTAAGCAAGACTTCCAAGAGTTTGATAGTAAAACAGAAGGAGCTTCAGGGGTTTCGGGTTAGTACTGGCTGTGTTCTACATGTGACAGCAGTCTGCTGTTTTATCCATGTGTCTGGACAAAGGATTAGGGTGGAAAGACATAAGCAATTTTTTCCAAAGAAAACATTCATACCTGGCTAAAATCTCTCAACTGTATAGTTGACCTTGGTAACAACAGGGTACATCACCAAAAGAATATCATTTTCACAGTGAAACACGGCGATTGCTGCATCATGACTTGGAGTAAGTTTTCTTCAGATGAGATTTGAGGGTTTTGTGAAGGTTGATGAAAAAACAAACAGTTCTGAATACCAACCAGTTTTGACCCAACAACCTTTGTGTTTTTAATAGAAAGCTGGAGATAAAGAGCATTATTAGTTTTCTGCATCACAGTCCAAGCACACATACAAATCTCTAAAAGAAGGATTTCACCAGAAGGTTTTAGAATGGCCAACACAGAGTCCAAAACTAAATATGATAGATATGTATGGTATTCTGAAGGGGGCTTTGGACAAGTTATGGTGTCACAATGTGATAGATTTGATGACCATTTGCCAGGCAGAGTCAAATATGGAATGGTTGTCAGAGTCCTATTTAAAAATACTGACAGCTGAAATTGAATCAAAAAGTGCTTTAACAAGGCATCAGTTTAAGGGTTTACAGTTAAGAAGGCAAGTTGTTGCACCTTTCTTATTATTATTATTTTTTTTTTTTTTTAGGTTTTTCCATCTCAAAGATTTCTGTTTTTTGTGTGTAATTGTTCTAGATATATGTCACATTGTGGATGTAGATACAGACCCATTCAATAAATTAGAATATTATTGAAAATCCCATTTATTTTAGGAACTTTATCATTATTTGAAACACATTATATAGATTAATTTACACAGATGTTTGTAAGCCTTTATTTCTGTTAATTAGAATGATTTTCCACTTACAATACATGTGTCAAACTGAAGGCCCGTGGGCCAAATCAGGTCCACCATAACTATTTCTATGGCCCTCTGGACTCCAGAGGGTCACAGACATAGAACTTCAAGATAACAGTTGTGTGCTTAAATATTATTTTATCTGTGTAATCAAATCAGCTTTTATTTGTATAGTGCCAAATTATTTTAATCTGAAAAGATGTTAAATATTTAAGTTTTAGAAGTAGTCATCAGATGCAGAGAAAGCCATAACTTTTTAACAGTTTGTTAATAGGTAGTTATATCAATACATACTGCCACAACCGGCCCTTTGAGAAGATTCATGATCTTGATATGGCCCAAAATGAAAATGAGTTTGACACCCCTGACTTACAACTAATAAAAACATGACAATTAAAATTAGAATATTACATCAGACCTATAAAAAACTGTATTTAAAAACAGAAATATGGGCTTAATGAAAAGTATGTTTAATAGCTGCTTAAAGGATGTAGTTTTCAAAAGGTACTTCTACTCTGACACATGAGACTCATCAGGACATATATTGTAATTTATTGAATATAACTGTAATAAAAGTGACATTTTCATTAACCAAAGAAGGTGCATGTATAGGGGCAGGGTGGTCTACATGCTTGTTTTTTTTTTTTAATCCACTCCCCAGACTCGGCTTCTCAGGTAAAGTGTAACTAGATACCGCCTGTTTGTGGAGTACAAGGCACTTGACCAAGGGCCAGCACTGCTCCTCCTTCATCTCCCATCCCCTCCCTCCCCTCTCCTTCCCCTAACGGGATCAGATTACCAGCCCCCTAGCCACCCACACCTCTACTCCTTCCCAATCCTTCACTGACAGTTAATGTATTTTGCAGAAACATCACCGTCAGAGGAAGTCAGAAAGCATGCGTCTTATATTTGTATACCATCCAGACAGGTGTTTGAGACCTTGTCTGGACCTCGGCAGCTGGGCTCCTGTAACCGTGCCCATCTTTGTGAGGGGTTGGCTAGAGTGACTGAGTTGGCCAAGGTGCGGTGGCGGCTGTCTTTCAACCACTGATCCCTGAGAACTACTCATCTGATCAGCCTGGATCTGCGCTACGCGGCTGCTGGGGTCACACAACCCAACCCCGGGGTCAAGCAGCTAATTACAGATCCCTGTGTCCTCCGTCTCTGTCACCGCTGGGAAAATGGCGAAGGTGGGGAGAGAAGAGGCCTGAGAGGAGAGGGGATAAAAGGAGAAAATATCGACTTAGACATCAGAAGGTCAACACTGAGGGTAAACCAAGCTGTACATTTCTTTCTCTTGAGAAATAAAAAAATTGACTTAAGTTCTGTGAGGTTCTGGAGCAGAATCTACATACTGGATATGGATTGGTGTTTTTCAGTCTTTCTTCATCTTCAATCTCTAATACTTATTTCATCAGCCCAAAATACATTGCCTTGAAAAAGTATTCTCACCTCTTGAACATTTTCATGGTGTGTCACATTAAAACCACAAACTGGAAGCACTTTATCAGGATGTTATGTGACAGAACAGCACAAAGTAGTCCTTAAGTACTGTACCGGGTCTTTCCACAGTGGGTTCCTTCTTGCCATTGGTTCATTAAAATACCAGCTATGCTTGGTGCACAACTAATCATTGTCTGTCTGACAGATTCTTCCAGTTGCTGCAGATTTCTGTAGCTCATCCAGAGTTACCACGGGTCAATCTCAGATTGACGGTCTTGTTTCTCGACCTGATGGTTTCGGTGGATAGCCATGTATTGGTAGGTTTCCAGTTGGGCTCTTCTTTTTTCATTTTTGGATGATGGATTAAATAGTGCTGATGAGATGAGATGTTCAAAGTGTGAGATATTGTTTTACAACCTAACCTTGCTCTAAACCGCTCCACAATTGTGTCCCTGACATGTCTGCTATGTTCCTTGTCATCATGAATCTATTTGATTTCTAACAAACCTCTGAGACCTTTACAGAACAGCTGGATTTATACTGAGATTGAAAACATGCAGGTTTACACTATTTACTAATTTGGTTACTTCTGAAGACAACTGGTTGCACTGAATTTTATTTTTAAGGGTATCAGAGTAAAAGTGGCTAAAAACTATTGCATGCTGTTTTTTTCAGTATTTTTGTTTGTAAGCTAAAAAATAGAAATTGAAAACCACGCAGCATTTTACCTCCATGTTTTGTACTGTTGGTCTGTTGCATAAAATCTCAGAAAATAAACAGATGTTTATAACATGAAAAAATGTCAAAAAAATTCAAAGTGTGTGAATAATTTCGCAAGGCTGCTGTTTAACTCTATCAAAGCTTTAAAAGTAACAAAAACTCTCCTTTTTGAGATCTTTTTGTGTCTGTCATGAAAGATTTTTTTTTCCTGTCTGACCGTTTTTTACTGTCCCCACTGACTGTGGGTTTTAAAGGATGCTGCACACCGGCAACAAAGTGAGCACACATCTACACACACGCATGTATGTATAAAATGAAAAAAATAAAAATAAGCACCTAGCAGACCAGTCTTACATTATATTAGACTGCAGGTTCATTAATCACAAATGCGAGGGCTTCTCAGCCAACGTAGGAAATTAATCAAAGAAGGGGACATTAATCACATGCATGAACAGCAGTAGTTACACCTGTGACAAAGCCATCTGATTTAAACGTGTTGCTCCAGCCTGTGTTAATGATGCCACCCAGGGCCAGGCAAGGCAACCTCTCCGCCATCACTGAAACAATAATGCGCTAACTATGAAGCAATTTTCTTAGGTGTATGCTGATGCACGTTGCTCATGGGTCAGTGGGTGTTGCAGCAATTACCAGGTGAAGCTTTTTTTTCCTCACAGCTTGACCACTGCGTTTTTCACTAACTGTTGAAAATGTCTGTTGAAATTAGCCATACTTAATATTTTCCAACCGTTTTGCCCCGACCCAAAGATTATTCATTTGAAAGAAAGTAGAAAGTTAAAAAAAAAAAAAACAAGATGGTGTAAAAGAGGCTTGACTGCAAAGTTAAAAAACACAATACATTTACATGTGTGGAAAAAAATAATAATGTTTGTATGAAGAAAAAAGGAGAAAGCATCACCTGCAAGTGTGGTTACACTGCCCTCTTTTGAATGAACAGCAGTGTTTCTCAGTAATCCACTGCAGAGGTGGAAAGTGAAGGAAAATTACCCATTTTTAATTTCTAAATTAGAAAGTATAGATGATTTAAATTAGCCTTCTTATTATGTACTGGAATAATGAAGTATGATGTAACGTTATTTCATTGATATTCAAATTGTCTGGAACTAATTCTATTAAAGGTTCTCACCTCCGGGGATTTGCTATATTTATCTGCAGCAGAATCAGGTTTTGTTCCAGTCAGAGGAAGTTAAAGAAAGAAGAAAGCGGCAGAAATGTGGTCAGCATTCTTAAGTCTCTTTTTGACATAAAGAAACAGGACTGTGACAAATTAATTATATATACTATGCAACAACAGTTTAATGTTTACAGAATACCAATCTCCTGTCATTCACCTATAGGTGCAAGCACATACAAAAAAGCTGCTATGCTATAAAACATAAGATATTTGGTTCCATGACTCCAATTAACAACAAAGCCCAATTATTTGAATTGTTTGTAGTAATACCATTAGCATTCAAGCTATTTTAACATCACCAACCCTGACTGTTAGAGTAATGTTCAGAAGACAGGCGGTTGGAAGGGAAACAGAGGACATGAAGGAGGAAGGTTTTAAATAGGCAAACAAACAAAATGCAACTTTTCTTCACATATGTTTTTATAAAATCATTAATTTTTTTGTCAAATCTTACAATTGCATGTGTAGCCAATATTCAGTGCCTTTCACATTTATTGACACACCTGGTAAAGGTGTGCAAAAATATATAAAATAATTCCTCTCTTATTGCAGTCTCCCACTGGAAACAAATGCTGCAGGTCTCTAGCAGAGAGCTTTGGAGATGAACTCCCATACCATCCTCTTCTCTGGCTTTTCTTATTTGTTTTAATTCCAGGTCAATTCCAAAGTCTGGACCATAGATCTTAACTAGTAGCCATTACCTGACTTATAAAGCTCAACACACAACTATTGTTTTAATTTGCCTAAGTGAAGTACCTAGGAATAATAGGACTTTGTATAACATTTTTTTAATGAAGTTTCATTTATTTAATTAACACAACAAACAAAGTCATGGATTACTAAGTACAACTTTAACAGCCATCTTGGAAAAGCAAATTGTAAATAAAAAATGCTTCAGGTATATTTATTTTAAAGGAATTGTTTGGTGTGCCTCTATTTGCGCAGCAGTGAATTTGTAACATAACAATGACAAAAACCTTCAAATCTTAATTTAGTTGTTTTTTTTTTCACTGAATTAACATATTCAAATTAAAAGATGAATGTTTCTCAGTTGTTCAATGTGAGATGAATCTACAGCAATAAAAGAGGAATTATTTGAAGGCATGTCTTTATTAAGGTTGCCAAGAAATATGGAAGAGCTCACAACATTCAGTTACTTAAAAGCAACAATGTATACATTGATGCACATTAGTGATATTTTCAGGAACAACTCAATCCTTTTGCAAATGTGACTAACTGTTATTTAAATAGCTTGTGGAACAAAGAAAGAAGAAATGAGCGAAAGATGCATAGAGTGGCACCCCATCAAGGGCACAAAAAAATGTATAAACATAAGGAAATGAATGAATAAACATCACAAGTCACCAAAACATGTACCCCTTTATCTTTTTTTCCTATTATCTTCTGTTAACAAGTAATATCATGTAAATGACTGTCTTGTTGGAGCAGCATTACATTGTGTGGGGACATGCAAAATTAAAAGAATGGAAGGTGTGGAGTCAGGAAAATTGATCATAGCAAAGAAGTTTAAAAAATCATTGTATGAAGGATCTGTCAATGACCACAGTTTTGTGATGCTTCCTGAATTATCTTGCTTAATTAATCCTGCAAATTCAGATCTCATGGTGATGAATGGCACTATTTTCAGGTTTCACAGGTATACCAAAAAGTTTTAAAAAGTTACAGCTGGAAAATCAAAAAACACATTTAATCAATAACTTTACATTAGAATATAAGAATCTGTTCTTTCAAAAGTCAACTGAGTTATTTTATTTAAATAGAACAGAAAATGTTTTGCAGAACAATCATATTTACCTGACAGAAAATACTAAAAGAGACACTTTTAGTGTGTGTGTCTGGCATATGCAAGATATAGTGTGAAGTATTTCAAAGAATTTCAAAGTATCTTGGTACAATCAGTTAGGAGCACCTGTAAAAGAGTTGTACTCAATTATAAAAAGGGTTCATAGACCAGTCTTTTAAAGCCCATTAAAACATTTCTCTAGATCCCCATTAAACTATGAAGCAGCTTTTGTAATAACATTAGCTTATCATGTTTTCGTTCCTCTGCTGAAGCTTTTAGCAGCATCTCTTCTGGTTTCGATCCGTCAGCTCCATGACCGTGATCCGTGTTTAGCTCTGCCTGTGCTCTGGTCCAACTGCACCGCTCATTGACCCCTGTGGCTTTGACAGGCAGCTCTGATAAACTCAGATCACACGGAGGCAGAGAAACCAAAGACCCGGCCTGATTAGCAGGCAGGAATACGAAAGATAACGAGAAGAAGGAGAAGAGAAAGAAAGAAAGAAAGAAAGAAAGAAAGAAAGAAAGAAAGAAAGAAAGAAAGAAAGAAAGAAAGAAAGAAATAAAGAAAGAAAGATAGAAAGGAGGGAGCTGAAGACTGAAAATCAAAACGATGACGGCATCGTCAACGCTGACCCCTTGTTATTTATTTATGGGATAACTAAACAGGACCTTGGAACAAAAAGCTCTGCTAAGTTCCCAATTACCACCTTGTCCCTACAGACTGTTTTGTACCTAAGAAGTTACCTCTCTTTGTTTTTCTTTGCTTTTTCCCTCTTTTTGTCTCACTTGTCACCTTCTTCTAGCATGTTCAGGTATTCCTGTAATCCAGGCCATGCCTTGTCAGGAGGGAGAAAGTCTATCTTAGGGTGGAGACAAGTGCTGTGGGGAGCTGCAGTAAGTCAAGCCGGTGGTGTGGTGGTGGAGGGAGGGCAGAGGACCAGAGAGACGAGGGGGGGCAGGTAAAGGGGATCGTGTTCAGGCTCCTGGGGACAGGAGACTTGGCGTGGTACTGCACTGCCCACCCAACATCAACACTCTCAGGTTCCCTGTCTCAGATGGGCCAGATAATCACCCTCTCTCCACAGGGACCATCTGGAGGCAAGAAGGGGAGCGAGAGCCATATTTTATTTCCATATAACATAAATTCACTCATCTTCTGTTGGGAGAAAAAAAACCTTTTTGTCCCCTTCGTCCAGCAGCTGACAGCTGATTCACACAAAACATCAACACATGAGCGCCACATGTAACACCGGACTCAGAGAAAGCGTCCAGCACATGTTCATGCTCACAGCAGCGCTGCCTCCCTCATCTCTGAGAGCCTCCTGTTTGATTGACGCTGCTATCCCTGTAGAGATCAAAGGACAGCCACTGTGATTATCATCTCTCTGTGGTAACCGAGAAACCCCTAATCCCATAATAATCCCTTGCAGCCAGTCAGCGCGGGAGCGTCTGACCGCCTGCAAGGAAATCACATGCAGACAAATACATGTGCTAAAAACACACATGAACACTTTCACACCTAAAAGTAAGCAAACCCAGGAGACCAACAGCTCACATGGTGTGAATGTTTTCATCACACCTTCACGCACTTTCAGGACAGATCTGTGGGCATAACAAAATTTGTGAATAAAAGGGCAGTCCACCTTTGAAAAAGATACACACCTGCTGCCTCTTATATTCAGTGAAAGTTGGCTGTTTGCCAGAAAATTTTAAAATGTGACTCCATCTATAGAAATTTGTACAATGTAAGCTCCCTTTTGTCTTTGGTGAATAAAACAAAAAGCAGATAAAAAAAACAGGTAAGTGCCACATACAGCGCCTAAGAAAGCTATTCACACTCTATGGGTTTTCAGAGGATGCACAATTTTCAAAAATGTGACGACTGAGAATCTTTGATACCTCTAAAAAAAAATTGTGTAATTAATTACCTTCAAACAGAGGCCATCTGTTTGGAGCTCAATCTCAGTGTAAATCCAGTAGTTCTGTGAAGGCCTCAGAGGTTTGTTAGAGCGCATAAGTGAACGATCAGCATCATGTAGACAGAGATGAAGAGTCAGAGATAAAGAGATGAAGGGGTTTAAAGCAGAGTTCGGTTATAAAACAATATCCAAAACGTTGAAGATCTTGCAGAGCACTGTTTAATCCATCATCTGAAAATCAAAAGAGCTCCGGCACAGCTGCTGAGCTTCCTACTTCACCTAAACTGTCAGGTGGGACACGAGAAGAGGATTAATCGAAGAAGCAGGAAAGACACTCATGGCCATTCTTGTGGAGCAGCAAAGACCCACAGCTCAGGTGGGAGAATCTGTTGACTAGATAACTTTTAGACTTGCATTCCACAAATCTGGCCTTTATGGATGAGTGGCAAGAAGAAAGACATTGTTAAACAGAATCCACAAGAAGTCCTGTTTAAAGTTAGCCACATATCATGTAGCAGCAATGTGTGGCTGAAAACTAACATCACCCTGAAGACAGTATCCCCACCATGAAACATGGTGGTGGCAGCATTATGTTGTGGGAGATACCTTTCTCCAGCAGAGCCAGGAAAGCCGGTCACAGCTGATAGGAAGATGAATGGAGCTAAAGGCAGGACGATCCAGGATACTTGTTATAAGCAGCAAAAAGAGAAGACTGAGGTAGAGGTTCACCTTCCTGCAGCACAACGACACCAAACATACAGCCAGGGGTACAGTGGAATGGTTCAAAGTATATTCATGTGTTAGAATGGCCCAGTCAAAGTCCTGACATAAAACCAACTGACAAGCAGTGGCAAGACTTTAAAATAAATTTTTGCAGATGCTCACTATCAAAATTGACTGAGTGTGAGGCATTTGCAAAGAAGAATGTGTAACACTGGTAGGGAAGTTCTCCAGAAGGTTTGTTGCAATAGGTGGTTCTATATTGTCTTGACTCAGGGAAGCTGACATTGAACATTGAAGTTTATGGATGTAAAATGACAAAATGTCAAAAAAGTTCAATAGTTATCAATAGTTTTTCAAGGTACTGGTTTCCAGCTGGTTTTTGTTTTTTTGTTTTTTATTTGTTTGTTATATTTTTGGGGTGAAATCAAACTCTCACTAACTCTAAACAGGATGGTGTGAGCATAAAGAATAGATCAAAGCATAGCTGTTTGTAAATTACAGACATTTCATCCATTTTATCTCATATATTCACAAAAATAAGACCTCAGACTTAAGGAAGGCAAACGCATTTTAAGAATCTGGTTTATAAATCATGTATTAACTCAGTGTCTCTCCAGAATGTGCAGCAACTCCATTTGGGTGTCAGCACAAAATATAACAGTTTGACAGTAAAAGCAAAATAATGTTAGGTTTTGTTTGCCTAACAAAATGTAAAATGCCCAAGTCTATAATGCATATGATTCAAAAGAACATTTGTCACTTTGAATATGTTCAAAAATACTTGCAAGTTGAACAGGATGGCCAATAGGGTTAGTATTTTACACAATTTTATGGATGGATGGATGGACCGATGGATGGACCGATGGATGGATGGATGGATGGATGGATGGATGGATGGATGGATGGATGAATGGACAAATCTTGCCAGTATGAGACCTTCTTTTTTGCAAAGCAGAATAAAAAAAACTATTAATATTCCGGCTTCATTATGCAGCCAATACCTTCTTTTAATGTGCAACTCCAGAAGTAATAGGTTGCAGGTTTTTTGTTGTTATTATTTTATATGTTAGGTTCTTTTACACAACTTTTCTGGATGCAACATATTTAATTCTGTAACTTTTCAGTACTGTGTTTTTCTAAATAATTAGGGGAATGTGTGAATTGTAGATAATTAGATGTGCTGGATTTTCCTTGATTTGGCTTTCCTTTTTTCATTTTTTCATTTTTTTTTGAATCCTCAGTTTCTCATAGAGTGATGAATACCTTCCCCAACATCCAACATTGTACACACACAGTGATATGCAAAAGTTTCAAACCATCTTTGCTTCCTTTCAAGGAGCCAGACGATATTAATCAGTATTTTTTCTGGCTTTCTAATTTTCTGTTCACTCCCTGTACCTGGGTGACTATATAAAAAAAAAATCATTTTATGAAGAGTGTAAAAATGATAAGAAATACAAAATAAAAAGTGGCAGACATACAAATACAGCTGATGGGTCTCCAGCTTTAGATAAAAAATAAATGAAATTACATCAACTTCAGTATTTCAAACAACTTTCATTTTGTGACACATTGCAAGTAGCACAGTGCCTAAACATCCATTTTTAAATGCTAAGCAGTCTAAAATCCTGAGATGTCTCTTATAGGTGTAGCACTGGTTATTGCTTAGGTTTAGGATTATATTTATGCTTGTGTGATTCATAAATCCAAATTAATAAATCTAATGAAAAAAGTAATTATTTGATTATTGCCATGCTCTGGAATGAAAAACAAAGAGAAACAATAGCGTGAAGGGAAAAACAACAAACTCTTATTTATTTTTAGTATCAACAACAGTTTCAGAGTTGGATTTTAAAGAAATTTGTGTTTGATCAATCATTTGTTTTTCATAACAATTCTTCCTGGCAATAAATCTTATACTGTTGGAAATCCTATTTATTTCCTCTGACCTTGTGCCACAATTGTGATGAATTTGCATTAATGGGTTGAGAAATAAAGTTGAATAAGTGGGTTGCAACCATATAAAAACCTGAAAAATCTTCTCTTTGGCAATACTAAACAGCTTTTGTTGGAGGCAGTGTGATGATATTGGGAGACATCTCTCTCACTGGAAAAACAAGGTTTGTCATCATTAGAGGCCATCTCAGTGAAGAAATATATCAAGATGAGATTTTGCAAACACTCGCAATCCCATTTTTTCCACTTATTTGAATTGGACTTTATCTTCCAAGATGTTAATGGTTGCTCCCACAAAGCAGTTTACCAGTGACCACTTCCAGAATTTGAGAGTGGAGAGGATGGGATATAATTTCTGCAGTCCTGACCTCAACCCTATTGAACACAGATGGCATCAACTTGGATGTGCTGGTCATACCAGAGTGACCCACACAACCACAATAGTTGACTTGCAACAACCGAAAAATGGGAGGCCATCCCACAGGAGCATTTGACCAAGCTGGTGATCAGGATGAAGAGGAGATGCCAGGCTGTTGTGGTTGTGTACTGGTTTTCCATTTACTACTGAATACTAAATATATTGTTGAATTGCCAATATGTATTGTTTTTTTTTTTTTTTTTCCAAACATCAATCATCCAGTTTAATAAACGACACAAAACAAAAATCAATAGCAGAATAACCTCCTTGGCATTGGTAGAAAGGATCTGCCAGTTCACTTAATCAACTCTTCTGCTCAAATCACAAATGTATGTTTTTTTATATCTGAGGCACAGTTTAAAGGGAAAAGATACACTGGGTCTTTACCAGCTGCTAAGATTATTAAGATTATTCAAGACAAACATCTCAGATCTCACTACATGTTTATTTATTAAAGAAATATAAAGCCAAAAAGGAAACTTTAGTAACAAAAAATAGATATGAAAATCCAGAAAACCCTTTATACATGACAGTAAATACCCTTTAAACTGGAATTTAAATGATATATTCCTTTTTTACAATGATTTTCCATAATTTAATGCAATGCTGCATAGTGGAGGCATTTATTATACTAAATACATTTCCTACTAAAATGCATAAAAATATTGTGTATTCATATTTTATAAATATTTATAATATTTTGATATTGTACATTTATTAGACATGAAAATAATCAGGAAAACTGATTTTTAATTTGTTTAATCATATTCTAATTTGGAGATTTTCAGCCATTTGCTTCTGACAGCTCTGAGGATACAATTCCACACATGATTAACAGCTGTTATATCGGTCATTTAGGTTCATGTAGAGAGCAGAGTTCAGTCTTTTGACATCTTTCTCAAGCTATCCTTTCCTTTTTTGACTGTTTTCCTTTTTTTTTTTTTGCCTTCAACCTGTTTGTTTGTCCTTCTCTACACTCAAAATAAAAGCCTGATCTGGGATCCAGATCAAGCTTGTCACTGTGAAGCTGTGAAGTCTTCAGCTTTCCTGAAGACTGGAGTGACGGCTGGCACATGTAGAGTGCATGCCACCTCGACTGCAGGGAGATGTGCTCTGTAGGGGGCCTGGGAGTCAATGGATGTCACTGTTTAACAAGCTGTTACAGCTCCGCCGTATAGACAAGAAAAAAAATGAAGAGAGGACAAAGAGAGACTGCAGTTTTTTGCTTGTGCATGTGTGTGTGTGGATATGGTAATAACACATACAGACTTGTGTGCCCCTTCAATTTGATAACATGGTTAGCAAGCTGAAGGGGCATACACCCTCATGCACACTTGGTGGGGGGTCCAAATGGGTCATTATTTTGCTTCCTTAGAAGAAATTGGTTGCTCTGCTTTAAATTTCTCTTTCTGATGGAAAACTGTGCCCTGGTGACTCGTTGTACATCCAGTTACACAAAATATCCTGCAATTAGATTTGACAATTTGGAGTTCTTTAAAATGCTTGAGCATTAGATATTCCTTTTTCACCTGACAGACATAGAGGAATGAGAGTTTTTTGTGGTTTTATGGTTCCCTTAAACTATAAATTGATGGGGTGACATGTGGTGTAGGGTTAGAGTGGCTGCCACCCACATACTGGTTCTTGGTACAGTCATGGGGGGGTTAAATTCTCAAAGTCCTTTGCTGCATGTCTTGCCCATTTCCTTTATGATTATTGTTAATAAAGGCAACTAGTGCCACAAAATATTTTTTTTAAATGATAAACTGAGCAAAATTATGAAGAGGTAAAAATACAAAGCAGGACTGAATATTTTCATAAATAACGATTAACTTGCATCTTATCTGTTTGGACCATTTAATGCTTGCCCTGCCAAGGTATATAGTTACAGGGGTTGGAGCACAAGTCTGCCCCCTAATAATGCAGATTGCTTTACTTAAAAGTATATTTTTCAAAGTTGATGTTCTTTCCAAGCTTTTAAAGAGACATGAAACATGTTTCTAAAAGAGACATGAAACATGTTTTTAAAACGACTATATATATATATATATATATATATATATATATATATATATATATATATATATATATATATATATATATATATATATATATATATATATATATATATATATATATATTGTTTATGCCAATGATCTAATGATAAATCAAAGGTAAAATTAGAATCGACAGCTTGGTGCCAATGCAGAGTTATTGGCTTTATTAGACTCAGAATGAAGATAGAAGAGCAGCTCTTGAAGTTGAGCCATATAAATATGCTTTATTCTCACAGTATAAATGTATAAAACAAAACCTGGGTTGCTATAGGCTGAAAGCTGGAGATCATGACATTTCAGATAATCTTCATTCTTACCACTCATTAATGTCAGTGACTTCTTGAGTCTTTTGCATCTTGCCTTGTAATCACTGTAATAAATGCCAACCATTTAAACACTTAAGTTTGACTTAAATTAAATCCTAAATTTATTTTATAATTTATTTAATGATGAAACAATATTGGCTAAATATGAGTCATTTTATTTTTTTACTTTGATAACCAATACAGCCTAAAATGTGCCATGCCAATAAAGCTATGTGTATATTTTAAGCTGCTAGAATTAATTTGAATATATACTGTAAATAAATTACATGCAGTAATACATTTAGGTTGCCTTAATGAATCCTTAAAAGACACAGCAAGACACACAGCAAGTTTGATGTACTTACAAATTGGCGAGAGTGCAGAGGTTGGATTGATGGTCACCCCTGTCGTTGTGGAGATGAAAGTGTTTATAATGTTGTGTGATTTATAGTCCAAGCAGAATAGGAAGGTGTAGCAGACAGTTTCTTTATAGCAAAAAGCACAATATTTTAGGTATTTTAGTTGTTAAAATTATTACTTGAAAGAGTGCTGTTGAGGCTACACGTTGGATAGTATACGCGCTAGGAATCTCTATTCATTAAATCTTTATTAATGTATGTACACACTATTTTTAGGATCAGAGCCAGCCCAAGGCACAAGCAGAGTAAGATGCATCTTAGGGCCTCCAGGTCAGCAGGTAGCCTACAAGACCTTCTGACTTCTCACCAAGAATGTCCATCATAAACGTTAATGTTGTTTTTATGTTTATTAAGGATGAGCTTACCTTTTTATATCTGATGCAAATATTCTTCCATCCATCCGTCCGTCCGTCCATCCATCCATTTTCTTCCACTTATCCAGGGTCGGGGCAGCAGCTTGAGCAAGAAGACCCAGACTCTTTCTCTCTTTCCAGCCACTTGGGCCAGCTCCTCCGGGGGAATCCCAAGGCGTTCCCAGTCCAGCTGAGAAACATAGTTCCTCCAGCGTGTCCTGGGTCTTCCTCTGGGTCTCCTCCTGGTGGGACGTGCTCGGAACACCTCACCAGGGAGGCATCCAGGAGGCATCCTAGTCAGATGCCCGAGCATATGGAGAAGCAATGGCTCTACTCTGAGTCCCTCCAGGATGACCGAGCTTCTCACCCTATCTCTAAGGGAGAGCCTAGCTGCCCTGTGGAGGAAACAGGAAACGCATTTCGTGATCTCGTTCTTTCGGTCATGACCCAAAGCTCATGACCATAGATGAGGGTAGGAACGAAGATCGACCGGTAAATCAAGAGCTTCGCTTTTTGACTCAGCTCTCTCTTCACCACAATAGACCGGTATAGCGCCTGCATCACTGCTGACGCAGCACCAATCCATCTATCGATCTCCAGCTCCATTTTTCCCTCATTCGTGAACAAGACTCCAAGATACTCGAACTCCTCCACTTGAGACAGGAGCTCCTCTCCAATCCAGAGAAGGCACTGTACCCTTTTCTGGCTCAAGACCATGGTCTTGAGCCAGAAAAGGGTACAGTGCCATGGTCTTGAGCCAGATGGCCTTGGCTTTGGAGGCACTGATCTTTATCCGGGCCGCTTCACACTCAGCTGTGAACTGCTCCAGCGAAAGTTGTAGATCACGACCTGATGAAGCCAATAGAACCACATCATTTGCAAAAAGTAGAGATGCTAATATTGATCAGCAAAATAAAAGAATATAAACTTTACATAAAGAAAAGCCTGTGCCTCTTGTAAGGCAAGGTAGTAGTAGTCTTTGCTATCTTTTTGTATACTTTTCCTTGTTTGTACAAGGCTATGTTCTTTTCCCTGAACTTTTCAGACAATTCCTCTGACTTAGTTTCCATATCTTCAACATGCAATAAAACATCTCCAACAACAGTCCAGGTATTTGAGGACATCTATTTAATGGAGTTCAACTGGTTGGGTGAGACCACACCATTAAAAAAAAAAAAAAAAAAAAAAAAAAAAGCGTGTGGGGGAGGGTTGCTTTCTTAATTGATTTCTATAATTAGTTCATTGCCACCACTTGAAGAAATTAGATATTTGTGAATGAACTTTATTTGCAGTGGGTGGTGCAATATTTTAGGAGGTGCAACTGTAGGTGACAAACACTCAAATTGTATAAAGAAGTCATTTTCTGTCTTTGGAAGTTTCTCTTTGATCAGTCTTTCAATCACTCTAATTATCTGAGACTTCTTTCAGTTATTTAAACTAATACTGTAAGTGATTCTAAAAGCTGATCTGTGTTTCGTCAAATCCCCCTCACTCTGCAATGTAAAACTTTTTGTAAATGCTGTAATTGTATGTTTTTACCGAACAAAGGAGCACACTTCTAAGGTAAGTTTGCCAAATATTTCAGTTAGTATGAGATCCCCACCATGTTCTCTCTCTCTTGCCATGTCTCAGGTACTTGCACATACAGACTGTCGAAACACTTTGGGGAAAGAGTCCTGTGGCTCGCTAACACCACAGGCCACCGCATTTTTATGACTGGCCTCTGTGGTGCAACCACAGCGCACATCCATCTTTTCAGCATTAGCGTGATAGATGTATTTTTCACGCTGCCATTAGGGTTGAAGCAGTATGCTGTTCAAGGCTTGGGTATGCTAATGTGCCCTCTCACACCTGCAGTTTCCAATTACCCCTGAGGAACAGAGCCAAGACTCGCTTTGCAGCCACCAGCAATAATATGAGTAATGGCAAAATTGCAGAAGTCCTTTTTGTGGAAAATTGGAAGAGAAAAAAAGGGGAGAAATCACTCAACAGGGGGAGTTGGAGAGGGTGAAGATCAAAAGGTAAGAAGTGGGAGTGCAGGTGAAGACAGGGAGATTCAGAGGTTTAACTTGAAAATATTTTCCACTTTTAAGAACAGCAGTCTATGTTTGAAGGCACATTTTCTTTTTTCCTTTCATATCACTATGAAATTAGAAAAACATACTATTGCCTCAGTTCAGACAGATTGGACTTACTTTCAGCAGTCACACCATAATGCCTTCTGCTCCATCAATATTGTTTTTTCTGCTGTGTGCGGCCACACTGAGCATCCTCTGGCTGCTTCTCTCCTGCATGCAAACACACAGCCAGTTATGCAGATTAGATATTCGTAATGACCACGTGATGCAGAGAGACAGACAGATGAGGCTTGATAGGCCTATTTTCAGCCCACAGAGCTGCTGATAGCTCTGCGAGTGTTGGACAGGGTCCTCGTGGCTGCTGGCCTCGATAACAGAGGGGTGGAAAATCAATCACCTTCTTGACAGCCGTATGAGAAGTCCCACCCATTTACTTCCCCTCCCCATCGTTTCCTCCAGTTAATGTGTTTCTTGTCTATCTTGTCACTTTTAGAGCATGGTGTACTGATCTTGCATGTGGGAGAGAGGCACATGTATGTCACTGCCTATGTGAGCAAGGATATGGTTGCATAGGTGGGCAGAAGCACCTGGAGAAGCCCTGGCAGGATTACAGAGTTGTAGGAGTTGGTTTCGGTGAGGAACACATGTTCAGGTCACTGTGCTGCTCCAAACACTGTTCCTCTCATTATATTTCCCTCTCTGCCTTTTCCATCCACAAAATCCCCTCTTTCTCTCTCTCATACCCCCACATGTGTGTATGAGGACTCCAACTATGTGTTTATGGGGTGAGGAGGGGGTTACCAAATCCTTAGAGAGGACTTGGCAGTTGCCTTTCTCCCTCTCGCTTCATTGCTTCGGTCCTTCCCAAATCCTATTTCACGGTGCCAAGCATGCGCTCCCTGGGATCTCACAACTCCCATCTCCAGACGCAGGTTTAAGCCCTTCTCTTGGCACTGCGGCTGGGCATGGAGAGATGGCATGTGACGTGTATCAGCACCACCAGAGACAAAAACACACCTATTATCATTGCTCAGAGTTCTGTAGTTCACACGTTTGCAAAATATTAGTGTTACAAGATGAATTAGTGGCAACAGCTAACCTCAGACAGGAGGCAAGAGGTCACAGAAACCTGCAACCAAGCAGAACTGAACATACTCCAAAAGTCAGTGGCTCAGACAACAAATCAGTCTAATGTGGCTGCGACTGTTCAAGCTCTATGAATTAATAAACTGAAAACAAAACATGTTACACTTAGTTGCCACTTTCTCTTAATTTGCTCTCACAAGGTACAGGATAAACGTTGCCAGTTCTCCAATTACAGCTACTCAGAAAATTAATTAGTGACTAAATTACCTGAATCTACAGTAACTGAGCCATGAGGGAGAAATAAGGCGTTCATTTACGAATCTGTGTAATTTTGGACAATGTCCATTAGATGGCGCCAAATACCAGATGGATTGCTTTCATGCGCTTCAGTTGTCAGACTGCGGTTTGGAGAAGCGTTCAAAAACCCCTTGAACATTTTCATATTTTGTCATGTGTGTCATGTCATGTATTTGTAATGTTACAGACCACTACAAAGTAGTGGTAATTGCTTGGTGGAAGGTGAGTTAGTTTTAAATATTTTTTTAGAAAAAAAATCTGAAAAGTGTGGTGTTCATTTATATGCCCCCACAATACACCACCCCTTAAATCAATGCAACAGAAGCACATTTTGCTGCAAATACACCTATAAGAGCTATGTGGTACGTTTTGAACATCTTTCAATATCCACACATTAAAATGGCTCAAGCTTAGTCAGACTGAATGGAGAGTATCTTTAAGCATCTGTTTTTAAGTGCTGCCACAGATTGGACTTGGGTCTAGACTTTGACTAGGCCATTTTACTACATTCCACTGTGGCTCTGGCTGTATGATTTGAGTTACTGTTCTGTTCCCCAAGGATTGCCATGAGTTTAGCTCCATCCACCAGCCCATCAAATTGGATCAGTTTTTCTAAGGAAAAAAAAAAGCATCTCCACAGCATGATGCTGTTACTACCATGTTTGACTGTAAGGATGGTTAGTTCTGGATGATACCCATTGTTAGGTTTTTTTTGCAGAATAGCATTTTGAATTTGAGCCAAAGATTTCAATCTGGTCTCACCTGACCAGAGGACCTTCGTCCACATTTTGATGTGGAAGAAGGCACGTGGCTTTTTCTACACGGCCTGTTGTGAATTAGAACCAGGATTTCTTATGACTTTCTTTCAACACTTTGTTCTTGGCATTCTTCCATCAAGACCAGATTGGTGAACAGCACCACAAATATTGGTCCAATCGGGAGATTCTTTGTTCTGAGCTGTAAATCTCAGCAAGTTCTCCAAAGTTACCAAGAGCCTCTTGGCTGCTTCTTTCAGTAATGCTCTCCTTACTCAGTCTATCAGTTTAGATGCATGGCCATGTCCTAATAGGTTTGCAGTTGTGTCACACTCGCCATTTTGAAATGATTGGTTGAACAGGCCTCTGATATGTTTAAAGCATGGGATATTGTTTTATAGTCCAAGCCAGCTTTGATCTTCTCCATAACTTAATTCCTGATCAATCTGGGTTGTTTCTTGGTCTTTATGGTGCTGTTTTTTCACTCATATTTTCTAACAAATATCTGAGGCCTTTAACAAGATACCTGGATTTATAATCAAGTTATATATTACAACGGTAGACTACATTTACTAATTAGGTTAATTTTTAAGCTAATTGCTTACATTGGATTTTGTTTGAGAGTAACAGAGTAAAGGGGGATGGATAAAAGGCCAAGGCATATCTTTGAAAAACCATTTTCTTTCCACTTCATTATCTGCTTCTTTGTTTTGATGCTTTTTAAAATCCAGACATAATACCTCAAGGTTGTTGTTGCTTTAATCTGATAAAATAGAAAAAAAAAGTTCACAGGGTATGAATGCTTTTTCTGTGCACTGAAATGATTAAACTAAGTAGTTTACTAATACCCCGAGAGGATTTGTAGTAAACCTTGCAATCCATTGTCAAAGCTCCTAATGCAGTTATCGGCTGATCTCACCGTGCAACATGCACCTGGTTTCTGTTGGTAACTGTATTTAATAAGCTGAAACCAGCAAAGTTTGGATTGTTCTGCAACATGTAGAGCAATGTAAAGGTGAACCTAAACACATTTCCCACCTCATCAAAATATGCAATTGCAAAAAAAATAAAACAAGTGCAGGCCTTAAATTCTAAATATTAATAATAAACAGCTACATTAATAATCCAGTCAGCTCTTTCAAACAATGTCCTCAGTCTTCTGTAGAGTATCTATAGCAGCTTATAAAGCTTTACAGGACTCATTTAATATTGATGCTGTTGTTTCTTTCTGCGATATTCCTCACATTCTCAATTTTCCAAAGCAAGGGATTGGATATGGGGATCATTTTTATGTGTACAGTATAATAGGATCTGGGATTTGTGCTGACAGCAATGCAGTGTCAGCCTCTTGCAGGAGCTGTTCTGATGAAAACTACAAGAAAAACGTGTACTGAAAATCTCCTGTATAAATATTTTAGTAGTGTAGTAGCCACTGTACAACTTGTCAGCTTATGGGACTTGGCTGATTTTTCCATTTTTTTTTCCTTTTCTGTTGACTAAACCATCTTGAGTCAGCACAAGCTTCAACAACTAAAAATACCTTGATATGTACAGGCAAAACTTCATACCCTTACTGACACAGCAACTGTCACTCATTTTTCTAGAATAAGCAGTTAACACAGCAGTCAGCACATTGAAGTTTAAATTCTTTGGGGGAATATTTCTTCCAAAAAAACTTTTCAATTGCTCTCCATTTTCAATTGGAAAGCAGGACTCTCTATTTTCACTCAGGGAAACTGAACTGATCTTGCTCAAAACTCTCCATCACTGTTTACAGATATGGTCTCCTCTCACTCAAAAATATGTTTCTGTGCTCAGATTTTATGCTTCCAGGGATATTACAATATATTCTGCTCCTGTCGCTTATGATACATAACTGTTTGAACTTTGAATTTTATTTGTGTTGCGGTTTTGATCGTTTCTTTGTTATTTAATTACTAGATCTTGTCATTTTAGTTTATTCCTTTGTGTTAGTTCATTATGCATTTATTAACAGTTGTGCATTTGAACTTGTTTCTATAGATTATCATTCCTTCCTGTTTATTGTTAATGAGAGTTTCAGGTCTTTTTCCTTTTGTCAAGATTCCATAGTCTCCCTTCCTCTGCTCTCACTGTTCTGTTTATCTTTCATCTTCCCTTGGCCTCAGTCTGATTCCCAGTGCAGCTGTTATACATCACCCCATTCTCCTCTACCTGCACTCTCCCTCGGCTGTCCATAATTGTCACTGATTAGCCTCTCAGGTTGCATTGTCATTTCCACCTCTGCCTCAGTATACAGACCCATTCAATTAATTAGAACATTATTGAAAAGTACATTTATTTCACTTACTCCATCATCAGGTGAAACACATAATATAGATTATTTAGACAAAGACTGATGTTTTAACACCATTATTGCTCTTAATCATGATGATTATCCGCTTACAGTTATTGAAAACATGATATTCAAAATTGGAATATTACATAAAAACTATTTTAAGACACAGAAATGTAGGCTTAATGAAAAGTATGGTTAATATCTGCTTGAAGGTTGTTATTTTCAAAAGATACTTTTGATCTAACAAACGAGACTCATCAGGATGTATATTCTAATTTACTGAATATGACTGTATATAGGTCCTGTCTGCACTTTGTGGTCTGAATATGGCATTTTTCACATTAACTTTCTCTGTAGGGGACAAAACCTGTGCCCTCAGCTGTAGATTTTCATTGTTCATTCTTGTAATAAAATGGTAATTTTGCCTAGTAACAGTTCCAAATACAGTATGAGGGTGGAAGTTTGACATGCATGTTGTGCTCATAGAGTTCATTCCAGAACGATTCAAGAGCAAAGATAACAGAGCTAAGAACAAAGGTTTTACCCACAACCAGATCAAGTTTGAGAACAAGGAAAATGATTCAAACAGGATCAAAAGATGTTCGTGCAAAAGGTGTGAAAGCTGATTGCACAAAAAAAATGTCAGGGAGGAATACATATTTGTAAGGAAGCAAGACTTTTTTGAGTGTGAAACTAGAGTTTAGTGAGAGAATAGTATAATATCTGAGAGTGAAAAGAGGGAATCTCAAAATTTAAAAAAATGCTCTTAAATAAAATCTCTTAAAGAAAATAACCAGTGTAAAACCAATGAAATCCTGATATCAAAGACTAAAAAGAAAAGAAAATTATGTTGTTCAGTGTGTGTTTTTACTTATAAAAAAGGAAATAAAATGTGACAAAATGACTGCAGAGTTCAAACCTACTATTTCCTCTTTATTTTCATAATGCCTGTTGATGACAGTGTGTTGTCTGGACTGAATCTGATCAGTTTATTCTACTTTAATTTGCCATGCCATGTCAATTAATATTTTGGCATCCATGGTAAATATGTGTAAAAAGTCTTAAACTGAATTTACCTTTTTTTGCAGTAACATAATATCAAACAGATTAAAATGTTGATGGAAAACAAATAAATTAATATGTGCAAAAGTAATGGGATCTGTGATTTTGTAGGCTGGTTTCACCTGCAAAGACCCTAGAAACCTTGTTGGCATCAAGGACTATTTGACATTTTAAATGAAAATCTGATTCTAACAGAAAACTCAATATGGGTCATCATTGGGTCTTTCAACAGGAAAATGGTCAAAAAGTATGGCCAAATCAACACAAATGTGGTTCACCAGACACAAAATCAACCTTCTTCCATTGTCACATCAGTCCTTAGAGCTTAATCATACAGAAACATGTGGGGTGAGCTGAAAGGAACAGAACACTTAAGAGAGTTCAGGGCAATCTCTAGAGCAGGGGTCTTCAAATCTAATCCTCAAGGGCCGGTGTCCTGCAACATTTAGCTGTGTTACAGGTCCAACACACCTGAATCAAATGGCTGAATTACCTCCTCAGTATGCAGTCAAGTTCTCCAGAGTCCTGCTGATGACATCATTACTTGACTCAGGTGTGTTGAAGCAGAGACACATCTAAACGTTCCAGGACACCAGCCCTCAAGGACTGGATTTGAGGACCCCTGCTCTAGAGTGTGCAGAAAGGAACGGTCAAGGATCTCTCTCTATATATGCTTCGTTGTTGTGCAGTGCTTCAGAAGACTGGCTTACTGACAAAATGCGGTTGTGCAAAGTATTAACAATAAAAGTGTTCTTGTTGAAAATAAACTATTTTCAGATTTATAGATTCGGCACAAACAGACCTGATGTAAGACCATGAGGTAAGTGGCACCACTGCCCCATAAGTGTAGTAACTCATTGTCACCCACACAGATGACAGAAGCAAGAAAAGAACAATTACCCAGTTCCTCCACTTGAATGAAATCGAAGCAGTCAGTCACCCATGTGATAATCTCAGCAGCAGCTGTGGAAAAATAAACCTTGCCCGCAAACCGAGCAGCAATTTCAGCCCACTTTATTTTAGAAATCAAGGTCGGTTCACAAATCTGAAAAGTTGATCATCAAAGTCAAATTTTTCAGATACAGAGTAAGAGGTATTATTAAAATTGATGTAAAAATATCCAGGATGAAGAGGTTAATGCACTGAATGAGTCATTCTCATCAATATGGCAGGAATCTCAGGAACACACATTTTTAATGACTGGATAGTGTGCAAAAAATGACTTTAATACATCTACATGAATGTTGCAGCTAATGAGCAAAGAGCTTACTGTAATTTGTCCACTGATGCAGACTCATCATAGCAGTCTAAGTGCCCCCAGGGTATTGATGAAGAGAAACAGCCGCATCAAAGATTAACAGGTCAGAACGAAAGTGTTGTATCCCCATGCAGTATTAATAGGGTCTGGCCTAATTGACGGTATTAACAGTGCAAATGAAATGTCTGGGTCAGACATCCTTTTTGTCAGAGGATCGCTGTTTGAATGAGGTTGCAGCTAATTTTGGATTCTGTCTTGAACAGTTATGCAGTTGGTATTTGAAACTTGAATTGTGTTTGACTTACAGAATACAACCCAAGTGGCATGGCTACATTATATATTGTCTGACTGGAACTATAAATCATATTTGTCAGTCAGTAATTAAAAGAGTCTTATCACCCAACATGTGTATATTGGCCTATTTTTAGCCCGTTTCTTATTAATAAGGCCCCCACATGTAAATGTTGGCTGGATTCTTGTTTTTGTTTTCATGCGATAATTTACTTATTCCTACAATCCCACATAAAAACTAAAAAAAAAAAAAAAAAAAAAAAAAAAAAAACAGCACAGGTAAGCCTTTTTATGTTTTATTGAAAAATGTATGTCAAAGTTATTCATCCGCCTTGTCAATAATCAATGAGAAAGTCTTCATTAGCATTACAGCAATCAAATCCTTCTTGTAATTGCTGACCAGCTGTGTGTGTGTTTTTCTACTTGTACTAGTATTTTTTCCTTTGGGATTTTTTTCCCTGGTTTAAACTGTATGTTGGCTATGATAACTTAGTGTTACTCAATGGGCTGTTTGAGCAACCATATAGCTAATAAATATAGATGAAATGAACTTATTAAAGTCTTGTCACATCTCAGAGTAGCAAACGTATTTCAGATTGACACAATTGCTACAAGCCTTTTAATGATAATACAAATACAATAATTTATAGATGGTACACAAAATAAAAATAAATCTAGACAAAGAATTTTTAGTGTCAGAAAGGTTATTCATAAAGTAAGCAAACTCTGATAAGCATTTTTGTGCCATTTTTCCTCTCTCGTAGGAACCTGCAGGAAAGGGAAACCTGGGAGCATTTTAGAAGAACACTGCAAAGCTCTTTGATAATTAGTGACAAATATTTCAAGGAGAGTTCTGTACCAACTATAGAGCTGTCACCGTGACCTCTGAAATGCATGGGTGTCCTCTGGTTTAGACAAACCATGTTGTGGAAACCAACTGCTTGCACTCGGGGCACTCAGGGCACTCAGGGCACTCAGGGCACTCAGGGCATGTGAAATGTCTCTGACTAAACATACTAAGAGGTTAAATATACTGATGGAAAAAATGACGTCAAAGACCTGCAGTGTACAAGGGCACAAAGTAATAGAAAGTATTTTAGGAAACTGTTTAAACTTTTTGCACCCTTTTGTCTCCATGTTTGTCTGCAAACTTCTTCTGTTGCTAAATAACACTTTGAAAAGCAAAGATAATCCTCAAAATGCTTCATAAGTACCTTAAAAACCCACATGACTTGTTCACATTTGACATGACGTAATACTACAAAAAAGCCCTCTAACTTTTGTCATTTTTAATTCTAAGTAAGCTAAGAATAATGTCTTGTTCATTGAATTACTTTCTGTCCATGCTGTATTTCAAAATTTATGTATTTATCTATTTCCCTTATCATGGAGAAATTTCAAAAGTTCCCAAATTTTAGATACAGGGACTATATACTGTTACTCATGCTTAAAAAGCTCTGCAACAATCTAATGACAGTGTTTGTAAAAGGGGAACTGGTAACACTTTTAGAAGACTAAAAGACTAGAAATGTTACAACCACACAAGTTCTAAAGCTATAGAAACCATAATTTGTATGGCAAGCTTATCCACTAAACTTATTTTCGTTTAATCACATAACCACAAGCATCAATGTATTTTATTAGGACTTTATGTGATAGCCCAACACAAACTAATGATTAAATGTGAAGTGGAAGAAAAATGATAGATGGTTTTCAAGATTGGTGTGCATTTGTACTCAATTCCCATTTCATTACCCTTTCTATCCAATCCAACCAATTGCCTTCTAGAGTCACCTAACTAGTAAATTGAATCCACCAGTGAGTCATTTAATCTCAGCATAAATATAGTTGTTCTGTGGAAGCCACAGACATTTGGTAGATAATATTAGAGAACAAACAGCACTATGGAGACCAAGCAGCACAGATCTGCACAAACAGAGGTGAAGATGGCAGATCAGAGGTAAAGATGTGGAAAAACTGAAAGCATGATTAGTTTATAAAACAATAAACCAAGCTAATGGAGACAGTGTGGCACAGCTGCAGACCTATGAGGTCATGGCCATACACCTAATTGACAGGGGAGCAAGGGAGGGCATTTATCAGTGAGGCAGCAATGCTGGAGGAGCAACAGACATCCACTGCTGAGGTAGGATGACCTGTTGATAAGGCAGCTATAAGTAATGCACTACACTGGTCTGGCCCTTACGTTTGTCACAAGCTAGATGGGGAACACAGTAAACACGTCAAAAAGGTGTAATAGCCGGATGAGACATTACAGTTTTATGGCCAATATACAAAATGATGTGTGTTGTTCAAAACTCACCACCTTAACAGTGAACCAGGGTGGCGTCAGCATTGTGTTAAAGGGGTGGGGGGTTTTCCAGCAGGGACAGGGTAGCTGGTCAGAATTGATGTTAAGACTGATGGAGCTACATACACATCGACATTACCCTAATCATGGATTAGATCCTGTTAGAAACCGAGACAAAGATCAACCCCCCAACAGAACAAAGAAGCCACACACACAGAAGTGCAATGTTTGCCTGATCAGTGCAACTGTTTTGTTTTTTCTTAAGGCAGGGCTGTTTGCTTGCTTATAATGAATATCAGTTGTATCTCTTTGCAACATTATGTTTTTGTTGTTGCTGTTGTTGTGTGCTGCTACAAGGTCTCTCTTAAATAAAATACTTTACTCTAAATGAAACATTTTAGCAGGATAAATGAAGTATTTTATAACAGAATTAAATGTTCCATATGCTTCTAACGGAGCACTTCGATCTCAGACTGTAGGATCTGCTTCCCATTCCACTTTCAGAAACTCTATGTGAAATAGATCTTTTAGTTTTTTTGGCTCCTCTCCTGTGGAACAAGCTCTCAATTTTAGTCTGTGAAGCAGACACCCTGTCTACTTTTAAGACTAAACTTTCCTTTATGATAAAGCTCATAGTTAGGCTGGCTTAGGTTATCCTGAACTATCCTGTAGTTAAACAGCTATAGGCTTAAGCTGCTGAAGGGCATAATGACCATTTTTCTGCACTCTTGTACTTTCTCCTACTACTCTCCAATTTTGCATTATTTGCAGTTGTTTTAACAAATTTGAGCGATAAACTGAACTTGACTGCAATGTTTGATAACTAAAAATGTATGTGCTTGACTTGGAATCTGTCTGTATAATTTGACTGAAGTGCTTTGAGATGGCATGTGCTGTGCATAGGTACTATATAAATAAACTGAACTTAAATTAAATTGAATCGAATGGTTTGAATTAAAGCTTATTCATGTGTTAGAATGGCCCAGTCAAAGACCACACCTCAGTGTAATTGAGAATCTGTGGTAAAACTTGATAAACCCCAAAAGACTTGCTGGTGTAGATAAAGTGAAAAGTTAGACTAGTTTTTACTTAAAAGGGGGTTGAAAATCCAGGTTCATTAATATGATTACTTTTTCAAAGCATCCTTCGTGTCACTATCCATAAAAGTAGACAGGGGACACACAAACCAATTTAGAGTTAAAATATACAGTAAAAGTTATTTGGATTTGTTCTGATATTTTTTTTGGGGGGGGGGTTTCCCAAAGAGCCCTATCTGAATTAGTTCTGTGCGTAAAGATAAAATGCACTGCAGTCGGATTTCTGCCAACCTCAGTTTCCACATGAGCAGGTGCTCGCTGCATCAGAGCTATTTAAATTTGAGATCTAAGGAATATATGTGCGCATGCGCCGCTCAGTCATCTGACAAGTGCGCGCTGTTGACGCTTCGCAGCACCACACAGAGGGCCACCGTTCTTACTACGGAGACACACACACTAGGTCTCCGCCAAGACGCATTTCTTTGAGGATTAAGCACTTTATCAAGCACTGAATTCACAACAATACGAACCGAAGGTTTAAAGCCAGACGAGCGGTTAAAGATAAAAATGTGGCAGGCGACGCGGGAGTAACGGTTTTGGAGTAACGCTCGGGAAGGCTGTGTGGGTCTTCCAGAGATGCCATGAAAATCACAGGAGCGGAGTAACTGAGAGAGAGAGAGAGAGAGAGAGAGAGAGAGAGAGAGAGAGAGAGAGAGAAAGAGAGAGAGAGAGAGAGAGAGAGACCGCTGCTCCTCGCTACAATCACAGACACGCCGGGGCGCTGGTGGCGGCAGTGGCAGAGAGAGATGGATCCAGCTGGAAGCATCCGCTATTTTAGGTAGCGCTTACGAAGATCCAGGGAGAGCTGACCCGTCTCTGTCGCGCAGTTTGTAGCCGCCGCCGGGGAGCTGTCTGAAAGGATGGATTTCAGCCTGCTCCGGAACATCATCAGCAGATACGTAAGGGCCGCCGTCTATCAACGCTATCATTCTATCTCCGATGTTTCAGTGTGCTGCAGAGTGTTATAGATGTTTTATTCCCAGCCTTACATTGGTTTCCCCCAGAGGTGGGTGACACGCAGAATGACAAATGCTTTGCTCATCTGCAGTGATGCCCATGTCACTGGTTCAGCATTGGCAGGCGCCTGGCTGTTGTTTTTGTGGAGCTCAATGAGAATGTGCCAGTGGCTGCAGATCCAGTCATAACTGCGGGGGTGTGCTGGACAGATATGAACTTTGCTGGCCCATTTACAGTGCTTTGCAAAAGTATTCATACCCTCTTTAACTTTTTCGCATTTTGTCCCCTATTCTACAGTTTGTTGGGTTAAAGTTTAAACTTTACTGTCTGGACGTTATGTGACAGACCGACACAAAAGAGTAAATACTTTTGATTGAAGGATAGGGTATATGGTTTTCAAACAGTTTTAGGAGTAGAAATCGGAAAAGTGTGGTGTGTGTTTGTGTTCTGTCCCCTTGATTTAAAGCATTATGCTGGACCACCTTTCAAGTCATTTGAGACTTCGTACATGGAGATGAGATGGATGTTTTCCAGGTCTGGACGTTGACTAGGCCATTCTAATTCATCCATATGCTTTGATCTAAACAGGGGTTGGATATATAGCAAGAAAAAGGTTAATTGCAATAATATTGCTGAAAATTGTAATGTTGATATGAGTTACAATTACTCCACATTAGCCCCATCTATCCCCATAGCATGTTTCTGCCACCACCATGTTTCACAGTGACACTTGTGTACTGTGGGTGTTGTCCTAGTTTTCCACTATACTCGCTTGTGGCAAACTTTAAACAGGACTTTCTTTCATTAGTGGATTTATTCTTGCCACTCTAATACAATGCAATACAATATAAATACAATATAAATACAGTATAAAAAGTATTCACTCCCTTGTATGTTTTACCTTTTTATTGCTTTTACAAATCAATCATAATCGACATAATTTAACCTTTTGACCAAAAAATTACAAAGCAAATCTTTTAAAGTCAAAGCGAAAAGTGATTTCTACAAAATAATGACAAATAAATAGAAATATGTAACATCAAATAAGTGATTGCATAAAAATTCACCGTCTTCAAGTCAGTATTTAGTAAATATGTCTTTGGCTGCAATCACAGCATGGAGTCTGTGTGGATGGGTCTCAGTCAGGCTGCACATCTGGACGCTGCAGTTTTACTCCATTCTTCCTTGCCAAACTATTCAAGCTCTGTCAGGTCTGGTGAGGGTCATCTCTGAACAGCCCTTTTCAAGTCCGGCCACAAGTTCTCCATCAGATCGAGGTTTTGGCTTTGAGTAGGCTACTCTGAAACCTCCACCTTGCTGCCTTCAAACCATTTCTGTGTAGCTTTAGCGTTGTCCTCTTGGAACATAAATGTTCTCTGAAGCCGTAGTTCTCTTGCAGAAGGAACTAAATTGTCCTGCTGCAGATGCATTTCCACAGCATAATGCTGCCATCACCATGCTTCACAATGGGGATGGTGTGTTTGCGGTGATGTCCACTGTTTGATGTCTGCCAAACATAGCGCCTTGTCTGATGGCCATAAAGCTCCACTTTGGTCTCATCAGACCAAAGAACTTTCTTCTACTTGACCGTGGCGTCTCCCACATGCCTTTAGGCAAACTCTAGTCGAGCCTTAATATGAGTTTTCTTCAACAGTGCCTTTCTAATTTCCTCTTTCCCATAAATCTTTGATTGGTGAAGAACCCAGGCGACAGTAGTTGTGTGCAGAGTCTCTCCCATCTCAGCTGCTGAAGCTTGCAACTCCTTCAGTGCAGCCATAGGTGTCCTGGTGGCCTCTCTCACTAGTCTCCTTGCGCGGTCACTCCGTGCGTGAGGACGGCCTGATTGAGGCGGATTTACACATGGACCGTATTCCTTCCATTCCTTGATGATGGATTTAGCTCCAGGGGATGTTCAGTGCCTTAGAGATTCTTTTTGGATCCATCCCCTGACTTATATATTTCAGTAACCTTCGCTCTGATTTGCTTGGAGTGTTCTTTTGTCTTCATGCTGTAATGGTAGCCAGGAACACTGATTAACCAGTGAACGGATCTTCCAGACACAGTTGTCTTTATATTACAATCACTTGAGAAACACTCACTGCACTCAGGTGACATCCACTCCACTCATTGCGAGAGTACTAGCACTTTTAGCAGGTCAGTCACTTTTGAGAGGGTAAATATCTGTGCAATCACTAATGCTATGTTAAATATTTTTATTTAATTGTTATTATTTTGTAGAAATCAGTTTTCACTTTGACATCAAACAAGATTTTTTTTTCTTCAAAAAAGCCACATTTTTGCTGCTCATGACTGAAAAACAGTAAAAAGGGTAAAGCATCCAAGGGGGTGAATACTTTTTATAGGCACTGTCCAGATTTGTGAAGTACATAATTAATAATTTTGACAAATTATATCTGCTGTGCTGTGGATCTTTTCCGCTTCACAGAGTTGCTCTGGGCCTTCTGCCTACTTCTCTGATTAATTCTCTCCTTGTGTGTTCCGTCGTTCTAGGTAGACAGCCTTGCGTTGCTCTTTTCATTTTCCGATGATGGTTTGAACAGTACACATAAGATGTGTAATGCTTGGGATTTTGTTTATAGCCTAATCAGGCTTTCAGTTTCTCCACATATTTACCCCTGACCTGTCTGCTGTGTTCCTTGATCTTCATAATGCTGTTTGTTTGCTAATGTTCTTTTAATAAATCACCGAGGCCTTCACAGAACAACTGTATTAGATCAAATTACACCCAGATGGACTCATTTTACTAAGATGGCTTGTGAAGGCAGTTGGTTGCCCTGGACTTTATTTAGCAGTAACAGAGTAAGGGTCAATCAACAGCATTGCATGGCACACTTTTCAGATTTTAAAACCAGGTATTGAATTCCCTCTGCTCACAATTATGCGATTCTTCCATATAAGTTTACAGTAAAACAGTGAGGTATGTGATTGTAGCTTAACAAAATGATCAGTTTCCCCCAGTGTATTGTAAGGATGGGGGGCCACCAGGCTTTATTTTACTCCCCCCTGGCTAAGTGTTGCTTGTTTATTTATTTTATTTTTTATTTTATTATTTTGTACACCAGCAACTTTGATAGCAAAGACGGGTTTATAGTTGATGCATTGAACTGGGCGCAAGGTCGGGGCTGCGCAACAATCACGCCGAGTTACGGCGTAAATCGTGCACGCCACCTTTCATTCAGAACAGTCTATTTGCAAAGTGCTCTTGCAGAGCAGGTTAGCCTTTACCGGCATTCATGTGATCCCTCTATGAATGCTGTCTTTTTGAAGAATACTGCACTAACGTACACATCAAGACTAAAAACCTCACCGCTTGCTCAGCTCGCGCGCGCTCGACGCAAACCTCTAAAAACCCGGCTATAAAAGCTATAGCTGTGCTTTTAGAGGTTCACGTTGAGCGTGCAGTGAGACTGATGTGGACGCAAATCTTTGTAAACAAAGAATAAAGTGTGGCGTGTGCGTTTATCTCACACTCACTCGCTCAATACATGTTCTGGCACGCATTTTTTAAGACGTTATAGTTGTGTAAGTATTGTCAATTATGTCTTCCTGTAAAAAAATAATTACCTAGTCGTATTTTAAAATTTCCAGTCAACTTTTAACATTTTTAACACAAAAACGCGGTGGGCTGCTGGTGGACTGCCCTAGCGCCCCCACCACTGGGCTTAGCAAGTTCTCTTGGGGAAACCCTGAAATGTGGAAAAAGTTCAACGGGTATGAATACTTTTGCAAGGCACCGTATGTGAGCCACAATATGCTTCATCTAAGCCCACCTAACTAGGTCTCACAGTGATCACCAGTTTTTTTTTTTTGTTTTTTTTTTTTTTTTTGCTGTCCTCTGTCTCCCATGCAGGTAGAAGCTGTTAAGGTTAGGAAAACAAGCATGTCTTTGTGGCGAGCTGGAAATGTCCACATAACAACAGCAATGTAAAATTGAGCTGTATACATTAGCCGCATTACTGGTTGGCCCGGTCTGAATGGGTCGCTGCCCTCAGCAACCTCTGATTATCTGGCAGGACGGGAAGCAGCTGGCTGGTGGGCGGCAGAGTTAGAGAGAAAAAACACAGTGTGTTAGAGAAGCCCACTGTGACAGGCCTGGTGAAGCTTTCAGCAGTTTTCGCACATTTCCAACGCTTTTACCTGGTCATAAGACAGGCTCTGGTGTTGCTAAGATGACATATTTTGGGACAGTCAGATTTGTTTTCTATATTTCTTTCCTATGTGTACGACTGTGTGAGCGACAGCGAGCTTGACCGATGCTCAAGCAGAGCCAGTATCAAGGGAAATCAGATTCACAGTAAGGGGAGGGGGAGGCAGGGGGTAAATGGGTCACTAAACACACCCCTCATCCCTCACCCTGCTGCCTTTGCATCCTGTCAAAATCTCCAACATTATTAACCCAACAAGGTATTAATCTTTATTTAAATTATTGAGATATTGATTTTCAATTTGAGGGAGGGATGATGTACGGGACCTTCTGTTAACCCTCCCATATTCTGAGCAGATGCTCCTGGAATGGGACTACAGAGCAGAACAAACATTACATCATGCAAGGTGATTAAAATGTAATGAGAAGTCCAGTCGAAGCCTTTTCAGACAGAGAGAATAGTCTGCTCTCATCAAGGTCACAACCCAAATGCAGCCTAGTAATGAATTCATAAATCAACTTCAGCCATTAAAGGATGGTCTTTTAATTTAGTCCAGTTTACCCCAGAGAGAGCAGGTTTGAGGTCTTATAAGTTGTATTTTGTTGTCCTGTTTTCACCCTGTTATTCAGGTAGAACTTGCACATGTTGCTCTTTCGGTGGAAGAAAGTATTTTTTGGTCGGTTCTGCTTTACTTAAGTTTGTCAGCACAATTTAGCAATTTTATTTAAATGAAATACTTAATAACCGTTTAAATTACGTAAAATAAAAGTCTTTGACTATTGTTTAGGCTGACCTAAATGTTATCTACAAAGGCTTTTAATAGTGTTTGACTTAAAAATTGATTTAGTAAAAACAATAAAACTGAATCATACACAGTGCTCTCCATATTTATTGTCAATCGTATTAAAGAGCTTTAAAAATAAAGGAATATTTTATTGCAGTAGCATTTTATTACAGCCTTTTAATTTAAGTACGTTGAGTGCGTGAGAATATCTCAATATCTCACATTAAGGGAATAATTGTCTTCAACAAAATATCTGGTAAAACAATTATTGACTCTGAACCATTCTTTAATATAAGAAAGTATATGTTACGTAAATGTTTCAGTTATATTTTAGTTGTTAAGAGTGTGTACTAAAGTTTTTTTTCAGATGTGTGCTGATGTTTACAAAATCAGGAAATGAGTGCAAAAAAATACTTAATCACCTAAGCTTACTCATAATAACAGCTAAAGCAACAGTTATAACATTTACATTTGGTGGAACCGTGGCTATCAAGACCGGACAACAATCCGGTTTTATTACATTAAAGACATGACTTCAAAAACAAATTGACAATGCTATGTTGGCAATGAGAAAACAAAGCGGAAAATTTGGAGTCGGGTTGTTTGGTACTTATTTTTGGATTTAATATTAGTCCCACAGGTGTGTGTCCCACTTTCTTCAATAGCCTTTTCTTATTAATAGTGATGACGTAATGCCTCAGACTGGTGCAGACTCAGAGCTATATGAGGTCATGATCTGTATATGAAAATGCTGGTGTGTGTCACTGTAGGTTATGTTGATGAATATCTGCACTTTAACCTCTACTTTCTGTTCTGTGCACATACCGTTCCATCTTATCTATGAATAAAACTTAAGCCTGCAGTCACCTCTCACAGAAAAAGTTAGTGAATAATCTAAAAGGCATGTGTTAAAAGCCAGAACACTGTCTGCTACAGTACATTTCTGTTTGTCACTGCTACTAACGGTTAAGGGCAGTCTATTCCTGTCTGGTGCACCCCATGGTGAAGGGGCCCTTCTGGAGAGACAGCACCTGTAGGTGATGAAAACATGCAAAATGTGCGCTTGGTCTGAACCTTTCCCTCTGGCTGGTGTTAATGTCATGGAAAAAGAATCTTTTTACTAAAGTGCAGGTGATCAAGGGTGATCTTTTGACTTTTTTTTTTAGCAAGGCCCGAATATCTTTTTAAAAATGATTATTCTGATAGCTATTTTCAACCCGGTAGCGTGTCAACGTTAAGAGCGTCAAAATGAGAGCTTTTTTTTGGAATGTAGATTTTGGTGGCAGGGGAAAACGGAAAGAGCGGAGGGAGTGAGGAGAAGTAGCACAGCTGGATTAAGGAGTTATATAACTGTTGGATCAGAGCGAGTCAAGTGAGGAAGAAAGCTGGGACATCATCTGAATACAAATGTTGACATTCAGAAGCATATTCAGCCTTTGATTTTTGTCCCAGGTATTTTGTCAGATGCTTCATCAGGCTTTTGGTGGCTTTCCTCCCCACTGGGTGTACAGCTTCAACTTCGCTCTATGTTGATGTCTTGGAAAAAGCCTTTTTTAAGACCTGCATTGGCTTATTCCAAAGGTGATTCTATAATAGAGGTGTAGCGATACATTCTGTTGATGAAAGGATACGATTCTCAATATTTGTAGATGCTGCGATTAAAGATTTGTGGCCAACTCCTGATCTCCAGTTTTTGTAAACTAAAATGTAAGCAAACCGATTTTGGCCAAAATAACTTGATGTTATTTACAGTGACTAATATAAATTATCTTGGCTTATTAATTGAAATTTTATTTTATAATTTTGTTTTTGATATTTTAAAATTTTTATTTAGTACCTTGTTTTATGTAGATTGTTTTGAACTTTGTTGTTGCTAGGGATGCACCAATATGAAAACTTGGGGCCAGTAGCGATATCCGATATTAATATTGCTGTTATGGCCGATAGCTGATATTTACTGATGTTTCAGATGTTATATATAATCCTCCCCTTACCTCCTGCATCACTGTCACAAGACCAAACAAATACCATATGGCCAAAGAAGTCCCTCCCTAAAACACATATCCATGCGCCAACAAGATGGAAATAAACATCAGTTGTCAATATTTTACTTTTGGGACCAATACCGATGTGTTAAATATTGAGTAATATCGTCCGATACCGACATTAATGCTGATATATCATGCATCCCTAATTATTGATTTGTATGTGTGTTTTTAGATAATAATCTACAGTTGAAGAAATACTTTTTCATTTCAAGTCAATTCACTGGCCTTCGAGTGTAATAGATGAATTGTTTTTTCCAAACTCAATAACTGTTTTAAACAATCAGGATTTCAATGTTTACCAAAACAATTGTGATTTTTAGTTTTTTTCCATAATACAAGCAGCCCTAATTTTGGACTGTTTTTAGTATCCTATATTAGTAGTAGTTCTGTTTACATGACTAACTATAAACAGCAGTTTTTTATGCCAACATTTCCTAACACCAAGTCTTCTTTGTTCAGTAACAACTTCTGTATTGACAACGGATAATGTTAGCTCTTAGGTATGGTGTATTCACTGCCTGGATTTTTGAGTTTTCAACCAGACAGTCACCAGTTAGAGCCAGTCATACTAAAGTCGGTCCACTTTTAGTGCATTTGTCTCTAGTTACATAGCTTACAAATTGTTATTCCTTTTGTCTTTCACTCAGTGAGCATTTTTTGTTTTGACTGAGTACAAAAAATGATTAAAAGTAGTGAGGTATCTTCAACACCAGTGACAAGTCATGTTAACTGAAACTTGATAGGGGATTGCGAGAGAGCCTCAACCTAGATGAAAAAGACTACTGTGTTTTAGGCGTAATATGACAAAAAGTAAAAAAATAAAAACAACTTAAACACTTTTAATATACTGGGTGAGAAACGACCTTTGGAAGTTTAGCAACAATTCACAAGATTATTTAAGTGTTTGGCTGGTAAAAAAAAAAAAAAAACAACAATAAAACAAAAGCATTTGGCGAGCTCATGTGGTGCTGCTTGAAAAATGACGGGCTTTCAACTTCCCTCTGCAAATTGTGTTAACAAACCACAGAAACTGACCCAGGATTTAATTTCCAACAACGAAAGACGTCACCCTATTCAAAGAGAATGAGAGTCCATCTGTTGATGCATGAACATCACTGGTCCCACCTTGATAATCTCATTTTAAATCCATTTTCACATCAGTAGATTAAGGAAGGAAGTCATACTCAGTTTACAATTTATATAATGAGTGTCTTCCATTGAGTCTTGTTTCTTCGAAACATAAACTTGCAGACTTGGTGTGGTAGTCTGATGTTGAGAAAATGTTACTATGGTGATTAATGGGAGCCATCTTTAGCCTTGGTAGGATTTTTTACTGATTAATGTCTCAAGACTTGTTTTATCTGTGCTGGGTACAATGTCAAATTTCACAGTTTCAAAGTGATGGACAACATATAAAAGTTTCTAAACACTGTGAGAATACCATGACTGGATAACTATTAGCTGCAAAATGTACTTAAATTTGTGTCTGCTTTATAGTTTTATACCAACGAGGTTTATTATTATTTCCACAGTTTTGTTAATTTTTATAAGCTTGAGCTCCATTAATGTTTAATCTTTATTAGAGCTTAGTTTGTTCACAAATACATTTCAGCAATAAAAAACCCAACAAATTATCACTGGTTTCTTTTAAGCTTGGACAATTAAACTTGGACCCCTCTCCTAGATTCCAACAAATCTGTATTGAAACACTGTTAGAGGTGGTGATGTTCTTAGCAGAAAGACGGGGTGCCTAAATCATATTCTGCTTAAGGCCCCATATAATATTGGCCCAGCCCTGGTCACATTTAAAAGTTAAATAAATTAAAAGGAATATTACCTAAAATGGACAATGCTAAGTATTTGTATGTTTCACTAAACATTCTTGGAGTACAAAATTCAAGTAGGTCAGTCCAGTATTTTGATTTACTGGTTGTGAATGGTTATTTTTTATCCAAGTAAATGCAGTATTTGCAAAGATTACTCTGGATGAAAAAGACCTGTCTGTGATTGACTGGTGGTGTGGTTCATTTACTTCATCTGCATTCTCAAGTTGCAAGTGCAGACAGAGACAAGCGCATGGCATGCATTGAGCAGCAGTTGATGCCTACCTTGGTGCAGTATTCTCTGAAAATAAATGCCGGTCCAGGTGAACCTGCTGCAAGAACACCTCCAAAATCGTCCACCTCCAAAATCGTCCACCTCCAAAATCGTCCAGTTTGAGTGAAAGGTGGCAGGTGCAATCAGCACCAAGATAAACTTCAGAGGTGCGTGACCAGACAGACACCGCAGTGCAGGGGCGCAGACGGTGGAATAGGTGCGTACCCCCGGCCTCGCACCTATTTTAATGCATCAAGTATAAACCTTTCTTTGCTATCACTGTTTCTGGTGTTTAAAAAACCTATTTAAAATAAATAAACTAGCAATGCTTAGTCTGGTGGGGGGGAAGGTAAAGCCTGGCGGCCCGCCAGGCTTATAATACACTAGAAGAAACCCTGCTATTTAAGTTCTGTCCATTGACCATGATTGCATAAAATCTGTATTTGTAACTGTATCTGTTTGTTCCCATGACCTGGTAAGGACTTGCCATCTTGAAAAACCTTAATGAAATTGCAATGAAGTAAATTTATATATATATATATATATATATATATATATATATATATATATATATATATATATATATATATATATATATATATATATATATATATACTTATTTATTTTTGTCAGAAACATATTTTAAATCATTTAAAGTCAAACTGGAGTTGATGAGTTAAACCCCAGAGTAGCACTGATCCATGGTGCATAGCTGCTTTCTCTCTGTTTATACATCCTGTGTTAACACGAGGAGTCCATTAAAGCTCAGTCAGAGAGATCTGATCTGTTGGTTAATGAGGGATCTCTGTTCAGTGTGCGGTTCTTCTATACCACAGCATAGCTGGACAATAGAGGAAGTTTAAGACATGATGGCTTAATTATGCCAGTTAATAGTGGGTATCTTTTATTATGTTTAAGTTGCTTCATGAGGAAGGCTTGGAAAAATCTTGGGATCTATCTGCTAAAGCATACAGACAAAATAAAGACCATGCCAGAACTAGAAATATTCTCATTGCTTTTTATAGAAACATCTCTGAATTTTTAATTAGCAGGCCTTCTGCTGCTGTCTCTTTATAAAGCCATAGTTCAATCAGAAACTAACAGCTGAAGAGAGCTATGTTACAGCACAATAAGCTGCAGTGGTGGGACGCTTCACTGTTATCAGAGACATTGTGTCACTGCTGATGATTGATATTGATGTAAAATCAGCCCGTTTTGATAATAAAGACAAAGCTTCCATGTCCTGCAACCAAGCATGAAGCCAATTTGTCTGATGGAGCTCTGAGTTAGAGAGAGGTGAAACTGGGATGAGGGTTGATCCAGATCAGTGGGAATTAATGACTAGATAACTAAAACCCTCAATGTAGTCTCTATGTCTTTCTCAATCCCTGTGCTGCAGTTCGTCTCTGTCATAGTGTGACAGTCTCTGCCAGGAGATGGTGGGAGCAAAGGCAGAGAGCTGTACAGGCAGAAATGGGAGGATATGAATGACAGAAATGATGATTTCTGTATTTAGGATAGAAATATTAAAATTGAAGAAACATGTATAGTGGCTTGCAAAAATATTCATGCCCTTTCTGAATATTTTTCAAATTCAGTAACATTATAGCTTCATGGTACTTTGGGGGGATTTTCCCCCCAAATGTACCATGAAAATATTCAGAAAGGGCATGAATATTATATATATATATATATATATATATATATATATATATATATATATATATATATATATATATATATATATATATACATATATATATATATATATATATATATATATATACACACACACACACACAAACACAGCAGCAGCTTCAGGGTCTTTCTGGGTCTGTCTCCACCAGCTTTGCACACCCACACCTAGAGATAGAATTTTTATCCCCGATTTTTCTGAGCAAAATAGCTTGAGTCAGATTGCAGCTATATTCAGGTCTTGCCACATATTCTTCAGTTATTCCAACGCATGAATGTGCTTTGATCTAAACGGTTCCATTCTAACTTGTTTAGGGTTGTCCTGCAGGAAGCTGAGCCTCGGCCACAATCTCTGGTGTTTTGCAATCTCTGAAACAAGGATTATGTATTTCCAAAGGGCCACGTATACCACAGTACGTGTTGTTGAGGGCCGGACAACTGACTGAACACAATTTTTCCAACTATATATTTCATAATAAACTCTAAATATAATTTTTATCTTCTTCTGGCAACATTAGACATTGCAACTCGTAGTATAAAGGGACTCATCATACTGCCAACTTTGAATTTACCTAATGTCTTGCTTAATGTCTTTTACAACAATTGTCAAAAATAGTCAAGAACTTGTATCTCACACTGTATGTTTGTTTTGTTTTTCTGCACAAATCTAATAAACTGCTGTAACATTTGTAATTTAACAGTTATGCCAACAGCATGATTCAAGCACCACTCATCATTTCATCATGTTGATGCTGTTTTCAAGGTGCAGTGGTTTTCGACCACACAAAGCATTTTCCTTTTGATCTTCTGTGAAAAAAAAGCCTTCTGTCATCTAAAAAAAAAACCTTCTTCCACATGTTTGCTGTGTTCCTTACACAACTTTTGGTAAATTGCAAATTTCTTAAGGCTTTCTTTCAACCATGGCTTTCTCTTCATATTTGTGCAGTATGGCCTTATGTCAACACCCTTCTCCCCTTCTCAAGCGATAAACCTTTTCAGTTCCTTAACGATCCTGTTTATTCACTAATGTTCTCTAACAAACCTCTGAGGCTTTCAGAAAAGAGCTGGATTTAAACTGAAATTGTAAAAAGAAAATTAAATTTATGATTATTCATCCACTTGATAATTATGTGCTACTTTGTGTCAGTCTATCACATAAAATCCAAATAAAACGTGTTCAGTAGGTGTGAATACTTTTTTTTTTACTGTACTTTTTAGGCAGTGTAGAAGCTGATTGTTTTCTTTCTCAGTGTTTTCCTTCATGTTGCCTTTTTCATGGTTTTAGTGTTGTCATTATTTGTTCTTTTTACTTTTACAGTATACACCTTTACTTCTTTGCTCCTGTTGCTTGCTCTGCTCCCCTGTCAGTTTTCATTTCACAGTATCTACCGGGGTCAAGTTGCCTGCACTAATGCTTTACTGGGGTCTTAACTCAGCTTACAGCATTGGCTGCATCACTATTTTTACCACATGGCAAGTTCCTGTTGATAAACAGTGGATAAGTTTAGATCTGACTGTGAGCTTTTCACCAAGTGATTTATTCCTTCATTTCAGTTTGGTCTTTTCACAAGGATGCTGTAGTAGCCTTTAAAGTCATATTTAAAACACATCAAACAGGATCGGAGTGGAAGACTTATTTCATTTGGCCAAGAACATCACTTTACTAAAATAGTGCAGAAATTGCTTAAGATATTTTAAGCATGTTATTTTTTGGTCAGCATTTCTGTAATACCTCTTTAAGCTTTGTCAGTAAGGTTGTGCTGCCTCAGACCACAGATCTTTATTCTTTTATTATTCTTGGGGTGTTATTTTGCTACAGTAGTGCTGTATTGCTTAATGATGGTTAGTGTTTGTTGATCTAATTCCCTGGAATAAACTCCCCAAGGAACTCTTTTGTTGTAATACAGCTTGTTACACATGGGATCCAAAGTGTTTTCCTTGGCTTTGCATTGAGTGTTGTACATTTAAAACAGAAACATAATGCTGTAATGGGTAACATAATGGAGCAAAACACAGACTTTAGGAAAAGTTTAGTTTAATCATTTCTTTGTCTCTGTGTTTCTATTTTTATCTTGACATTCTCTGTTTTATTGTCAGTGTGCAGGGGAGGAGAACTGGGTGGACAGCCGGACGGTGTATATAGGCCATAAAGAACCCCCTCCAGGAGCTGAGGCCTACATCCCTCAGCGTTATCCCGACAACCGCATCGTCTCCTCCAAGGTGAGCGATCCCCAGTCTCTGCCACGACGTAGTTTATCTTCATGCTCCTTTTCTGTTTCAAATCCAGCCGACCATGTAATATATTCTGTCACATTTTTTGAAAAAAGGAACCCATTCTCTTGACTTCTTCTTGTCAAGCTATACATGTTTTCTCTGGCGAAGAGGAAGTTTTGTGATGTGCCACTGTTTCTCGAACTACATAAGTTGTTTTTTTTTTCTCTCTCTGTTCCACAGTACACCTTCTGGAACTTCATTCCCAAGAACTTATTTGAGCAATTCAGAAGAATCGCTAACTTCTACTTCTTGGTCATATTTTTGGTCCAGGTAAAGGTTTTGTTTGAGTTAAAGAAAAAAAGCAAAACAAAACGCTGGCAACTTTTATTTTTGTGAAGAATTCATCCTGAAGCCTCTAAAGAGACTTGAAATGACGTGTTTTGGACACATCGTTGCCTTTTATTGTGGCTGACGTTAGCTTGCGTTTGAAGCTTACCAAAGGTAACTGAAAACTTTGTTAAATATGCTTTTTTCCAAAGCAAAAAGCTAAAAATTTTCCTTACATTGTGACAGATAAACTGTGTGGTTGAAGCTATGCTGCTTTCACATTGGTAGCCAAATACTTTAGCTACAAAAACATGCTATAGCACCCTTTAGCTTACCCACTCTGTGAGCTACATTAGTGCTCCTTCAGTGAATAGGGGACGTGGGGTCAGGGCAAGGGTGCCAGAACTGTTTTTGTTTTCTTTATTATTCATGTTTAAACATTTAAAATTTTGTATAGGTTCAGTAATTGACATGCCTGGATGGTTTTTGAGCTGTTTTAAGGAAACCTAAGACAACCTCTGTTGAATCATAGGTTTATTAGAGCACAGCCAGCTGTTTACTATGCCCAAAAAAACCTCACACCTTCTAATAATACTTTAACTCGAGGATATAAAGTCTTTGTAACAAAACAACAGTTAATGCTATTTTTTTAGTACTGTAAAATTTCTTTTAACCTAATTAATTTGCTGTTAGGTTTTAGAGTGTCGTAATCTCAAATAAAGTAAAAGCTTTAAGGTTCATTATGTGTGTTTAAGGCAGCTTTCAACCAGCAGCTGCCTCGAGTCACTGCTTCATCCTGTTTGTTTCCATCAGTATCGTGTGAAATCTTACACCCTGTTAAAGGGAGAAACTGGGTGTGGCACAGTTCGCCAGCCAGATTTTTTTTCTTTTTATTCACTGTAAAAATAAAAAATAAAAAAATTTTGGATTGATTTCTTTGTTCATTAAAATGGTTATTTTCATCTCTAACTGGATGCAGTCCAATGTTTTGGACACAAACTTTGATGCTCTTAGTAATTTTTTGAGCCACATCTTTTAACCTCAGCCTCACTTGACTCCATATTTTCCCTCCTCCTCTTTCTGTTGTCCCCTCTTCAACCTCCCCCTCCTCTCCCTCCCTGCCATTTGTCTTTTTTCCTCACAGCTTATCATCGACACCCCCACCAGCCCAGTCACCAGCGGCCTGCCCCTCTTCTTTGTTATCACCGTCACCGCCATAAAACAGGTAGGACGTACACAAATGTGCTCCAGTCTCCGGGAAATATCGCCTCAATAACTATTGGCCTCAAATAAACACAAACTCTCTCTACCAATCTGTAGCTGCTCTATTTTCTGTATGCACACATTCCTCTCCTGGTGAGAGGACATACTATTGAATAAGTCTGGTGATGTGAAAAATATGATAATGAGTGTTCTCTTCTGTTAATCACTTGAGCGGAGGATCCCATGGCTCCAAACACTGAGAGATGGGGTACTATTAGTGATAGATGAAGCTGTTCTAGCTTTATGGGACATTAATCTAAAACATGGCAATTTCCCTTAAAATATAGGAAACAGGTCAGTAAGCAAACAGAGCTCAATACTAATTAATTACAGAGTCTGAAAACCCCCTCCTCCATGTGTCTGGATCTTATGCTCCAACACTCTGCACAAATATCTTTATTTTTTATAACTTTACAAACTTGCTTTTTATTTAATCCTTGCTGCCAGGGCTATGAAGACTGGCTCAGACACAAAGCTGACTGCTCCATAAACGAGTGTCCGGTGGATGTGGTGCAGCAGGGGAAGGTGGTGAGGACACAGAGTCACAAACTACGGGTAAGAATGGCCTCATTAGCCCAGCGCTGCACCTGAGGCCACAAAGCAACACTGCTGCACTGCTGCAATGCTCACTTCTTCTAAAACTGTCGCTCCCACTCCCGCTTTGCTTTCCTCTCTGCAGTGCTTTCTGGCTGTCTCCCTCGTCTTTCTGACCAATTATTGGCTGTAAAATTGTTGTATACCGTTCCCTCATGTGAGGGTCTCTCTGAGAATGAACAGCACTGATGTATTTTATGAGTCATGATATTCTTGTCATCATTGGCTTATATTTTCTTACGTCTTGCTGATGACATTGTCTTCTTCTTGACTGAATTATTAACACAGTGCCTTGCAAAATCATTTATACCCCTAGAATTGCCTAAATTTTGTTAGGTTGCAACAACAAACTTCATTGTGTTTTAAAGTACAGAACTGTGAAATGAAAGAAAAATAAGGCATGGTTTTCAAAATCTTTTACAATAACAATCTGAAAAATGTGGCAAGCATTTTTATTCAGTCCCACTTTTACTTTAATTTTATTTTATGCACTACTTTGTTTTGGTCTGTCACAAAGAATCCCAAATGAAAGCATTGATGAATGTGGTTTTAACAGTAAAGAATATGAAAAAGTTAATGGGGTATCAGTTCTTTTGTAAGGCACTGTATATTGTACCTCAGTGATGATCCTGATTAGGAATGCGCGATATATTGGCATTAACATCAGTATTGACTGATATTAATCATTTTATATCAGTGTCGACCTAATAAGTAAATCTGGGCCGATATTATTAACCAACGCTGATTTACATCTTGTCCCTGTTTGTGTATGTGTTTTGATGGGAGGAGGGGTTGGCTGTGTGGGTTGTTTTGTGGGGAGGGTATCTGACAGTGATAGTGATGAAAAGCAGGACTATGATGTGTTTAACTAAAGTACAGACACAATGGCAGCAGTGTGGTTGTTGTTTCACAGAGTCAAAAGGCAGGAGAATATATAAAATGTATGTAATACTGGTAAATATTGGCTATTGGCCCTAACAGCAATACTAATATTGGATATTGATATTGGCTCAAATTTTCATATTAATGCAACCCTGATCTTGATCTAGCTGATCAACCCTGATCTAGCTGCAGTTTTTGTCACTGTCCCTGCTTTGAAGTAAATGTTGGCATTGATGGTTTCCCTGATAGAAAGGTTCTCTGTTCAAAGAAAAATCTGTTTCAGTGTTCTAACACCAAATTTTCAGCTTTTGCAGTGGTTTGTTTTTACATCTTACCTTATTTCGCCAGTTGTTTCCACACATAGTAACAACTTATAATTTATAGTTGGTCAAAAATTGAATCTGTGATTTTTGGCACATTAATGTTGTGAAATTGAATTAAGAAAGCAACAAGAACTGCACCACGCAGTTCAGAAACAGGAACATTTGTGGCAGAGAAAAAAAAATACCTTTGAATGTTTGGCTTTTGGACTTGCTGTTAGATGATGCACACACAAAATATAAAAGAAAATCCTAAAGAAAAGGAAATAAAAAGACAAAAACTGTCATCTTTAAACTGTTCCTTGAAAACTTTTAATGCTTATATCCCTTTAAACATATCTTCTGAGGGATGCAATAGTTGGGGGGCACCAGTATTAAACATACTGAACTTTTTCAAACATTTCTGATGGACAGCCATTGCAAATATTAGGCCTGAACAATATATCAATATATCGCAAATTGTTATCTCAGTATCACTGTATGCTATGTTAGTATCACAAAGACCTGCCTGGACTGCACTAAATTGTAGCAAATTATTTAGGTACCACTCATTTATGCTAGTAATCCATTTAGTGCCGCTTGTTGCTTAGTGCAGCATAGAAAACGTTTTAGATGTTAAAGTGATGGTAAGATGGTAAAGTTATTAAGAAACTACAGTTGTTTAATTGCAGATGTCCAGTGCATCTGGAAAGCATTCACAACGGTTCATTTTTCCACATTTTGTTATGTTACAGCCTCATTTCAAATTGTATTAAATTAATCCCTTTTCTCAAAAATCTACACACAGATAACTCATGATGACAATGTGGAAAAAAGTTTTTGAGTTTTTCGGAGATTAATTAAAAATAGAAAGCCAAGAAATCACATTGAAGTAAGCTTTCACAGCCTTTGGTATCAGTTACAGTCTCAAGTCTTTTTGAATATGATGCCACAAGCTTAGCACACCTATCCTTAGGCATCGTTCTTTGTAGTACTTCTGATGCTGTATTTCATTTATGTTTGATGTTGGAACCCAATTCAACAACTCCAGTTTCAAATGAAAATAAACCCCAGATCTATTTACACTGAAGGGCTCAACATATTTGTTATGAAGAGGTTGTTTCAAGCTATCTGTGAAAAACATTATGAGATGCAAATGTAAAAAAAATGCAAATAAATAATTATGAACTGCAGGTATCTCAAAGTTTTAATGCAAGGTGCTATATTGGATTTTGATGATGCCGCTGGTGAGAGAACTCTGATTTTCTCTCTGAAACTTCTAACATTGACGGACTTTTCTGTTTATTTTAGAACTTAATACTTGGAAATTTCAACTTCTGAATAAAATACAATGCATAATTAAATGGAATCCTTCAACCAATCAAGCTGTAGTTTTTCTTCCTCAAAGTCCTGTTGTGCTACCATTCTAAAATGTCTTAGAAAAATGTTTCCTGAAGTGATATTAAAGGTTTGAGAACCACTGGACATGGTTATTTGGCATCCCTGAAGTTAAGCAAGCTTATTCTTTAGTCCACCCTCTAATAAACGACCAAGTAGAAACTGGTGGTAGCAATAATATGGTTAAGTTCTGTTTCCCAGTAACAGGAACAGTGCTGACTTCCAACATTTTTTTGAAAAACCATTAAAAATTGACACATGTAGCTGCTTGTTATCCATGGAGACATCCTTTCCCCACCATTCAAGGATTTAATGAAAACAGTGTCAGACTGTATAATGTGACTGATCTAGCTCATCACCTTCTGTTCAGATCTATCGATTTGGTCAGCTATATTTCAGACTTGTAGCACCATTTTGTCAGCAGGTAGGTAATGAGCGCTGGTACATCTAGTTTCTGCTGCGTCTGCTGCTTGCTGTAAATGTGCAGAGACTGTGTGAGATGTTGAGGGTCAGCTCAGAATATACAGCTTCACCATGGCTGCCAGGCAATAAAAGGCTGCACAGCATTATAGTTGTTCCTGTCATTGTAGTAGTTTTCTTAGATTTTTTGGTGAAGGAGATGCAACTTGCATCTGCTTATGTAAAAAAAAAGATCTCTTCAATCATAGTAGCTTTCATCTTTCTCTTATTCACTTCTTTCTGGCTGCCTGTCTGTCCTCCAGCCTTTCTGTTCTCTTCCATAGATCAAACAGCAAGGATTAGAGCTTGCATTGGGAGTAGGAATAATGATGAATACATTAATCATATGAAATCAGAGAGCATGTGTTATGTGTATGGTCACCGTGGAGACGGGATTTATCCGAGTTTAAGCTCCTCTGCTCACATAATCCGTTATGCAACTTCTCAATCCTTTGGGGAAAAAAAAGGAATAGGAAAAGATGAGCAGATGGTTACCCGCCGGTCTTTTCTGTTTTGCTTTTATACATCTTTCTAATCTCACTGCATCTGCTTTGTTGTTCATAAGAAAGCTGCTGTGCCTCTCCTTTTCAGGTGGGCGACATCGTCATGGTGAGAGAGGACGAGACTTTCCCCTGCGACCTCATATTTCTCTCCTCCAGCCGAGATGATGGCACCTGCTACGTCACCACCACCAGCCTCGACGGGGAGTCGAGTCACAAGGTGCTCACAGGAGACAAGCGATGACTTTCAATCTCAGTCCTGTTTTAAACTTGAATTAATTTTAGTTGCAATCTAAAATCATTGAAATCATGAGTAGTTTTGCATCTTTAAAAGACTGAGAAGGTATTTGCCTTTATGGAGCATCTTTGAAGTACCAAAATACCAAAAATGTAAGCCCCTTTTAATCAGATGACACATGCCTGCTCGCATAGAACAATGGCTGTTATGCAATAGCATAAATTATATTCCTGCTACTATTTAAAAAAAACAAACTTGTTCCCAGGCAGGTTATGTCATAGATTTTATGCATTATGCAAAGCACATTCACATATATGTGATATGTAGTTTGTAAAAGATTATTAAGCATAATAAGAACCATGTTTGCATCATTCTGAGAAAATGTGTGGATTTTTATCTATTTTCAGGCGTCTGTAAACAGCCTCAGTTTCCAGTGATTTTTAAAGGAGATATTTTAGAACCATTCTTCATAAACTGACACAATGTCCTTATATCCTATTAGGAGCTCTGTAAAATGCCTTAAACTGCAAGTTACAGTTCTGACTTACTTTAGACTGATATATGAATGGATTAATAAGGCCATCTAATATTGCCTTTCTGTATTCTGAGGCTGAATTAAGGTGGCGTCATGAGATGTTAAACTCTACTTTAATGTAACCATTGAAGAGATTCGTATGTATTTAGTCTCTTCACATTGCAGACGCAGTGTAAATCTTCAATACTTTGTTATTGTTTGCTGTTTATCTTTGATCAGATGTGGTGACTCAAGTCTGCAGCCTAGACTCAAGTCACGCAAAACCCATATTAGCAAAAGTTTTGAGTCATCCCATCCAAATTCTTGAATTCAGGTGTTTAAATCACTTCCATGGCTACAGGTGTATAAAACTAATTATATTGGTTACACACATCTTGTCTGCATTTCCTGTTTTCACTTTTAATCATATGTTGTTGATGTCATTTGCATGTCCGTACAACTGTCTAAGTGTACGCACACACACACACACACACACACACACACACACACACATGCATACTGTCAGCGATGAAGAGTAAAGCGCTTGATTCAGCATAGATTCCCTCAAAGGAACACATTGATGTCCTCACCACATTAGCTTACCATCTTCCTGATCACCCAGGAAACATTTAACAGCTTATTTGCAGCCTTCACATATTGTTGAGGTCACTTAGAGAACCTGCACAAGCTAAACGCTAAACCAAATCAATCCCAGTCGGTGTGTTGGTGACATTTTCCTCTGTCTTCTTTTTCTGCTCCCCCACCTTCTGCCACCTTTTTGTCTCAGACCTATTACGCTGTACCAGATACCATGGCCTTTAAAACGGAGCAGGAGGTGGATTCATTACATGCCACTATTGAATGTGAACAACCTCAGCCTGACCTCTACAAGTGAGTGTATCCTCGTAGATAGATCGTTGTACACAGACCTTTTACAAGATGTAACCTTATGGCCATGAACATCTTGATTTAATTTTCTTTTGCTGCTTTGTTCCAGATTTGTGGGACGCATAAACATTTATAAGGACAAAGAGGAACCTGTGTCCAGGTGGGAGGCTGTGTGTGCATAGTTTGTACTGTGGCTTATTTCCTAAAACTATATATATATATATATATATATATATATATATATATATATATATATATATGTATATGTGTGTGTGTGTGTGTGTGTGTGTGTGTGTGTGTGTGTTTTGTTTGGTTGGTTTTTTTTTTTTTTTAGGATAATGTTTCTTAAAGAGTTAAATTTGTCTATAGCACTACATAATACAGCCTTTATTTTACCTAACCTTGAAGGTCACTTTTCTAAAGTTTCACAGATCTTACCAGATACTTTTCTGGAACTTTCATGATTCATGTAGTTTGATCAAGTAATTTCCTGGAACTTCAAAGAAATTTACTGCATACTTTCCAGCAATTAAAGAGGTATTTTCTGGGACCTGTCAGGTACTTTGTAGATCTTGGAAAGTACTCTTCCAGAAATACAGTGGCTTGCAAAAGTATTCATACCCCTTGAACTTTTCCACATTTTGTCACATTACAACCACAAACATAAATATATTTCATTGGAATTTTATGTGAAAGACCAACACAAAGTGGGATACGGTAACGAAGTAGAAAGAAAATTATACATGATTCAAAACATTTTTTACAAATAAAAAACTGAAAAGTGTGGTGTGCAAAAGTATTCAGCTCCCCTGAGTCAATACTTTGTGGAACCACCTTTTGCTGCAATTCCAGCTGCAAGTCTTTCAAGGTATGTCTCCACCAGCTTTGCACATCTAGTGACTGAAATTTTTGCCCATTCTTCTTTGCAAAACGCCTCAAGCTCAGTCAGATTAGATGGAGAGTTTTTGTGAACAGTTTTTCAGATCTTGCCACAGATTCTTGATTTGGTTTTGATTCAGATTTGATTTGGTTAAACCACTACATTGTAATGGTTTAAAACAAAATTACCAAGCACTTTCTTGAACTTACTAGGTTCATGACTGGAACTTCCTGGGTTCATTAAGGAATACTGCAGGAGTGTATTAGGACGAGGCTTTTTGTGTAATTTTCAGAACTTACCTGATGGAAGACATCTGATAAGTTCCAGGAACTAAACTGGAAAGTTTTGAAGAAGCACCTGGTAAGTTTTGGGAAAGTTCAGGAAAGTTGATTTTGAGTTCATGGAGATTTATTGCTAAGTTCCAAGAAATTAAAAGCTGTATCATGGACTGCTATCCTAATAATTAAACCCTTTTAGTTGGTTTCTCTGAATTCTATAAAAAAAATCAATAAGCTTTACTCTTGCAGAACACTTGGAGCAGAGAACTTACTTCTTAGAGGAGCCACGCTGAAGAACACACAACATATTTATGGTAGTACAACAACCTTTAGCCTGCAGATAATAGTTTGCAATCGTTTTGTAAAATTTGTATAAAAAAATCCAAAAAAAAAAAGATATTTTCCTCTCCTTAGCTGTTGCAGTCTACACTGGCATGGAGACCAAGATGGCGCTTAATTACCAGTCTAAATCTCAGAAGCGCTCTGCTGTTGAGAAGTAAGATTAATGACTAAGGCCTTCCCACTACTTGATTTAGAGTGTGTCTTTGGGGAGTGGTTTACTTCCCAGCCCCGTGGCGCTGACCCCTCTTCACTCCATCACTCTCCGCAGGTCGATGAACGCCTTCCTGATTGTGTACTTGTGCATCTTGATCAGTAAAGCTGTGATCAACACTGTCCTGAAGTACGCCTGGCAGTGGTCCCCTGACCGGGACGAACCCTGGTACAACCACAGGACTGAGAACGAGCGGCAGCGCCATGTGGTCTGTCCCTAACTCCCCGCATTTAATGCAGCATTTCAACAGCTATGTGTTATAACTCCTCTAAAGCCACATACATATAATATGTGTCCTTCACTTCCCAGGTTATCCGAGCCTTTACAGACTTCCTGGCCTTCATGGTCCTGTTTAATTACATCATCCCGGTGTCCATGTATGTCACTGTAGAGATGCAGAAGTTTCTTGGGTCATATTTCATTACCTGGGATGAGGAGATGTTTGATGAAGAGCTGGGGCAGGGAGCCCAAGTGAACACCTCTGACCTGAACGAAGAGCTGGGACAGGTATGCCACTGGACACACACAAGCAAATGGTATTGCATAGATAACTCAAAGTAATATTTCTGTATACGTGCTGTTGCTTTCACTTTCTTCAAGGTGGAATATGTGTTTACTGATAAGACCGGCACTCTGACTGAGAACAACATGGAGTTTATTGAATGCTGCGTGGATGGCAATGTCTACATCCCACATGCGATCTGTAATGGGCAAATCCTCAGTGCTGCCTCTAGCATAGACATGATCGACTCCTCACCTGGGGGCTACAGGAGAGTAAGTTTGTTTTATATGTTTAACATACAAACTTCTGTGTGTTTTAGAGGGATTTTATGTGATAGGCCAACAAAAAATAGTGCAAAATGGAAGGAAAAGGATGGATGTTTTGTCGAATTTTATTTTTAAAAATTTTATAAACATTTTTTTTATTTCTTTTTGGTTACCTTTTTGTGTGTAGGAGTATGAGGATCTATTTTTCCGGGCACTATGTCTATGTCACACGGTGCAGGTGAAGGAGGAGGAGACGGTGGACGGCATCAAAAGGGGCATCCATCAGGGAAGGCCCACTTCCTTCTACATTTCTTCATCACCAGATGAAGTAGCTTTGGTGGAAGGAATGAAAAGGTAATATCATAATGACAAGATTTAGTGAACTTAAACTGAAGTTACGATTATTCACTTTTAGCATTTGGTTGGTATTATGTGAGGTATCACATACCCTTTAAAAAGTCTATATTTTAAAAAAAAAAAAAGATTTAAGTTTAGCCGATTAGATTTTCTAAATAATAAGTTGGTAAGTCCTGGCTGCATTGCGCAAAATTAGTATGGATTCTTTCTTTAAAAACATAGTTGTACTTTTTGAAAGCTCTGATACTTTTCACTCTTTAGAATGGTAGATTTTTGACACATTTTATTCCTATCTCCCATTACAGAACAAGCTGCGTTCCACTTCAGCTTTACACACTTCTAAGAAGGCATTGCCTTTTTTCCTACCATCTGATGCTAAGTTAGTTCTAGTCTGTAAGCCACTGTTAGCACTGTCATTCTCCTTTTTGAAGTTCCATTTGCGCTAAAGTTTTAACTTCCTGGCTGATGTTTTGAGATGTTATTTAAATATTATGTTCTTTTCTCATGATGCCATCTGTTTTTTGCACCTGTGTCTCCTGCATCAAAATATCCATGATGCTGCCAATGCTGTACTTCATAATTGAGATGGTGTTCACAAGCTTGTTAGCTTACCCCTTTTTCCTCCAGATGTAACAAATAACAATTATGGTTTAACAGTTTTAGTTCCATCAGACCACAGGACATGTTTCCAAAAATTAAGGTCTTCATCTCTGTGTTCATTTAAAAACTGTAACAGTTTCTTCCTCTTTGCAGCATTCAGCCAATGTCCATCCAGGACTTGTCTCACTGTGGATAATGACACTCACTCACCAGATTCAGCCAGTATCTTCTAGTTTTATTTCTTTTGTTGTCGGGTTTTGCACCCAAACTCCTTCATGTCTGGGACACAGAACCCGTCTGCTTCCTGAACAGATACGTTGGCTGGACATGGTGCTTATACTGGCATATAATTGTTTGAATAAATGAACATGGCACCTTCAGGCATCTCAATATTGTACCCAAGGATGAACCAGACTTGTGGAGTCTTTCCGATATCTTTAATGATTTCTTTTGCTTGTGTTTCAGGTGTTTTCTTAAGTACATCCACAACTGTGCCTTTAGTTCTCTCAAATGTTTTAAATCAGATGGTATCATCATGTGGGCTTTCCAAAATTGTTTAAAGGGATAGTAATCTTAGTGTATGTAAACTTCTGAATTTAAAGAAAGTAACAGAAATGCTTCCTGTCATTATTGTAGCATTTGCTAAATAAAAACACAGTTGGTAATCCTAACTGACCTAAAACTGGAAAAACTTAGTCTGATTTAATGTCAGACAGTGACAAAGAATGTGGTGTGTGCCTTATTTATGCAATGTATGTAAATATGTGGTTTCCACTGTAATCTTCACAGATTATAGCTGCACTGTATGTACATCTCAGCTCAAGTTACGCAACATGCGTCACAGCATCTACAGCCTTGCCACCTCTGACAGACGTGACTGTTCATTTACATGACCTCTTTCTGTCACACTGTAATTAATCATTTTCCTTCTGCTGTCGTTGCCAGGCTGGGTTACACATATCTGAGACTCAAGGACAACTACATGGAGATCCTCAACAAAGACGACGAGATCGAAAGGTCAGTTCATTCAGTATCCATAGTTGTTACACCACAAGAGATAAAACAGGATTAATCCAGCTGATGGAGTCATGTTCATACATTATCTGACTGAGGAGAATCAGCTCTCAGCTTGTGTTACAAAAAAAAAAAAAAAAATAGCTGCAACCTCAGAAGACCTGCTCAATCAGATCAAAATGATTAAATTGATGAGTGAAACTGAATAACAGTAGGGTTCAAATCCAGAGAGGTTTTATGGATATTCTCTGTTTTGATTCATTGCATGTGTTTGTGTAAGCAACCTGGCTGTACATCACTGTCAGCAGTGGCCTGTCAATAGTGAGCTATTTTTAAGGAAGCTGGAGAGAGAGAGGGGAGGAAGGGGGTTCAGCATTCTGATTCTAAAGTCTCCTTTGATTTACTGTGTTTTTCTTTTACTGGAAATGTATTAAAATGCAATACGCTTTTGTCAAATTCCATGTATGTGTGGTTTATTTTATTGAATTAGGATCATCTGCAGATCCTAAAGGAAGTTATGTTCATTTTGTGCTGTAGATGAATAAAAAGGGAGTCGTGTGAAGTCATTATTGAACAAAGACCACCTCTGAAAGCCTGATCAGATGTAATTTAACTATTCTGGCTTTAACAAAATGCTTTTCCAATGGAACCCAGCAGACCTAGCAGCCAGAACTGGGAGTACAGTGTGTACTCAGAGGTGTATACTTTGCAAATAAAAGCCAAGGTGCAGTTAAAATGGAACCTTATGGAAAGAGAAACTTTGTCCGTTTATGCAATTTGTCCTCTATCTAAAAGAAAGTAAATTAGAAAAAGAGGTGAACACACTAACTACATCCCTTCTTCAGGTTTGAGTTGCTCCATGTGCTGAACTTCGACTCTGTCAGGAGGAGAATGAGCGTCATAGTAAAGTCCATCTCAGGTGAGATGTCAGCACACACCAGAGCTCTGTTCATATCTTTTATTAATTCGAAATTAGATGCTGGACCATGCCTGCAGTGTGCTAACAATGTCTGGCACTGTTTCTGTGTGTGTTCTCAGGAGAGTACCTGATGTTCTGTAAAGGTGCAGACTCATCTATTTTTCCTCGAGTAGTATCTGGAAAGGTGGAGCAAGTTAAAGCCCACGTGGAGCAGAACGCTGTAGTGAGTGAACATTTTCATCTGCATAGATTGGGTTTGAGGGTACATTACGTCCATGCATTCATTTATGCATTTGGTCATACCTTTCATATCTGTAGGGAGCAATTTTACACATTTAATCCTTAAATGTATACCTGAAGGAAAATTAACATTTAATGTGGTTATTAAATTTGAGCAAGAATCATTCCACAATAATACTTTTTAGAAGTCTGTAACTGCTACAATTGAACGATTTAGATCATTGTTAGATTATTTCATGTGTTTCAAGTCAAAGTTCAGACCTAAATCTGACTGAGAACTTTAGCAGAACTTGAGAATTGGTTCCTACAGTCACTCTTCATCCAATCTGACTGAGCTTAAGGTGTTTTGAAAAGAAGCATCTGCAAAAATATCAGTTTCTAGATGTGCATAGCTTGTAGAGACATACACCAGAAGTCTGGCCGCTATAATTATAAAACTTCCACATACAAAACTAGGTTTCACCTCTTTATGTTCTGCTTCCCTTTATCCTTGCTCATTGGTCCACTTGTCTATGACCCACATCGCAGACCCTGCAGAGCATCTTGAAACGTGCCAATTTCTAAGATGCACCTGCAGGAGACAAGAGAGTGGAAGCTTTTATTGTGGAGCTATCAGCAAGGATGGACTGATTATGTGGTTCGTAGAGGGCAAAGAACTGTTTTACATTGTTGTGGGCTGAGACGGACAAAGTTGCAACTGAATATTAATGCTGCTTTGTTCAGGGTAGTGTGGTCTTTAAAGCAAGAAGTAATCATGTGCTTTAAAAATTCAGTTTTATCTACCAAGCACATCTTAAAATGCATATCAATAATCTATTCATTCCTCTCCATCTCTCTCTCTCTCTGCTGTGAAACCAGGAGGGGCTGCGGACTCTGTGCGTCGCCTACCGAAGGCTGTCAGAGTCAGAGTACCAGGAGGCATGTCATTACCTGACTGAAGCCAAGCTGGCCCTGCAGGACAGGGAGCAGAGGCTGGCTCAGGCCTATGACGTCATTGAGAGAGATTTTGTCCTTCTGGGTGCTACAGCAGTGGAGGACAGGTTGGTCAATGCAGGAAGAGAGGAAGGGAACGATTTAGAAATGGTGCAGCAGAAGGGAGATTAATGAAGCTTTAGACTAAATTTAGACAATTGTCCAGACTCATGGCAGCAAAAAAAATGTTCAGTGTGAACTCTGAGTAGAGCCTGAATGCCTTTTGTTTTCTTTTTCTTTGGATTGTGCAGTTATTGAATATTTTTGTGAACAAAGAAATAGACATCAGCCTTGCCCCTGATTGATTGATCAAGTGCCTGACAGTTTAATTTCCTAACAGATAAACTGCCGATGTGAAACGGGGGGGGGGTGCTGGGGGGGTGTTGCATTGAAAAGTTATCACCCGTTGGTAATGGATTAACTGAATCTTTGATTGATAGCTCAGCCCACCCGAGTGGACACTGAAACACTTATCGACTTATTGATGAACAGGCTGCAGGACAAAGCTGCAGACACCATCGAGTCGCTGCACAAGGCCGGCATCAAAGTCTGGGTCCTCACAGGAGACAAGATGGAGACAGCTGCCGCCACATGTTACGCCAGCAAGCTTTTCCGTCGCAGTACCCAGATTTTAGAGCTGACCAAGAAGCGCACCAAAGAGCAGAGCCTGCATGACGTTCTGTTTGAGCTGAACAGGACGGTTCTTAGGCAGCGTTCCATATCTGGGTACGGAAGTATGCTTTCTTTTTTGAGAACATGTTGCTTGCTCCAGATGTGGGTAGTTTTTGTGTTCATGGATCTTCGTGGTAAACTTTATCTGGTCTCTTATTCCAGGTTGTCAGTAGACTGTCTCGACTTTGGCCTGATTATCGATGGGGCAACTCTTTCTGCAGTATTAAAACCCAGTCAAGAGGTTTCTGGCCATGGGAACTACAGAGAGATCTTTCTTGAAATATGTCGCAACTGTAGCGCTGTTCTCTGCTGTCGCATGGCACCCCTGCAGAAAGCCCAGGTGACAGGGACTTTCTTCCTCTTTTCTTTTCAAATGTTCTTAGTAAAATATGTCTAAATAACTCTTTCACCTGCCTTAAAACGTTTTTCTGTTGTCAGATTGTGAAGCTAATTAAATCTTCCAAGGAACATCCCATAACCCTTGCTGTTGGCGATGGAGCCAACGATGTCAGCATGATCTTAGAAGCACATGTTGGCATTGGTGAGTTAAATTACAACCTTAAATATTAATATTCACAGTCAAAAGCTGTTTTTATTTGTGTCATTCCAAATTTAGCAAGCCTGGTGATATCTGAAAAAATATATATATATATATATACAACATGAGGCAATGTTTGTTTTCACCCACCCATCCATTCATCTGTTTGTCCATCCCTTCATTTTTCTGTTTGTTCATACATCCTGTTGTCCATTCATCACTCCATTGTCTATAGGTTCATCCATTTATTCAGTCTGTCCATCTCCCTTTACATCAGTTTTACCGTTTGTCCATCTAACCAATCATACATCCATTTATCTGTTTGTCTAAACATCCATCCATCCCAAATCCCAAATTTAAAGTCTGACCATCTGCAACAAATTCATGTGTAACTTGGACAAAAATTTGTTGTTGAAAAACATAATTTTCACTTAAACTATTGTCTCTGCTCTGCAGACTATACTACATAAGACTGTTTGGAATGCATTGTTTTTATGGCTGTTTTATTCAGTGTGTTAGGAGTTCATCTACTGTAAGCTAGTAGTATTTTGAGCCTGCTGGATGATGTATCTGTAGTAGATACTCACACGTAACACAACTGATAGTACCCAAGATGCTCAAAGCATTATGATGACAAACTAGAAAGAGAGGAGTGAGGAAATGTGCATCATCACCTACTTTCCTAATAATGTACATTCTGAGTAGGAACTTCAATTTATATTTTTGAGCTTACTTTCCAGATTGTGACTAAACTGTTTCTTTCCTCCAGGCATCATGGGTAAAGAAGGCCGACAGGCAGCCAGAAACAGCGACTATGCCATCCCAAAATTTAAACACCTGAAGAAGATGCTTCTGGTCCACGGCCACTACTACTATATCCGAATCGCTGAGCTTGTTCAGTACTTCTTTTACAAGGTAAGGGACGAATGCTTTGTACCCACCAGAGGCTTACCAACATTTTATGATCATTTCAACTGAAAAACTGAGCAAAAAACTGATGACTGGATTTATGACTCCAGTAATGTGCAACATTCTCCTGAATTCATGGTTGCAATGAACAGTGTGGGTGGCTTCCACAGCATGTAGTGCCCTGCCAAATGACTCAACTTTTTCCCATTTGGCATCCTTACCTTTTTTACAGCCCACTCAGTGAGCTCATAGGGCACAGTCTCACCATAAACAGGAATGTGTAGATAGTTGCATTTTTAGATTTTTGATTTGTTTCTTTTGTCAGTGGTTTATCATTTGTTTTTTTCTCTTCTCCTCTTAAATCATTCCAGAATGTGTGCTTCATCTTCCCTCAGTTCCTGTATCAGTTCTTCTGTGGATTCTCACAGCAGGTAGGTTCTTAATACTGTGTGAGGGGAAAAAAAGCTTTTTTTCCCCAAAGAATGTCCATCTGCAATTTGAAAGGTATCTCAAGCAGAATCAGGGGTTGTGTTAACTTAGTATCTTCTGTCTTTGACCGTTTTTTTTTTTTTTTTTTTTTTTTAAATTTGAAGGCCATCTGTCAGATTACAATTCACACACCTGACCACCTGGTGCAGACGGGCAGACATTTTCAACTTTACGCACAGAGTACATTCCAGAAGTAATTAAATCAATCCAAAAAAAAAAATCCCATCTAAGTGTCATCTTAGAAATGGAGTCATTGCATCTCGCTACCCAATATCTGAAGGCGTATTGAAGAGTTATGGACAGGAGGCTTTGGAGCGCATCTGGCGCAGCTGAACCACTGGTGCAGAAAGAGCGCATGCTGCGGGATTTCCTCCCGCTGAAGTGAGGGCTTGTGAGATCAGAAAATCCCCTCACTCAGAGAGTCTTGCCAACTTCTGATCACTTCAATTGGAGAAATGTTCCCTGATTTCAAAACTTTGGCTGAAGTAGCGCTTGTAATTCCAAGGAAGGAGGAAGTTGTGAGACTATGTGTACAGGCCACAGGTCCTGTTTCTGCTCTTTGAAGAAGGAATCTGGTTGCTTCTTATGCTAGAAGAGTTGATCTCTGGGTTAACTCCATCTGGTTTCCCAAGTCCACTTGTAGCTTGAGTTGTCAGGCCACCAAGGGAATGTCCTTGAGGCTTTGGAGGCGGCTGAAGCTGATGGTCGTCAAATTCCAGCTTGCCATCCCTGCAAGAGCTGGAGAGACCAAGGGAAAGGTTTCATATCCTTCCACAGAAGAGCTGCTATGTAAGAGAGGAAGGTGTGAAAATATATCTTGTGTCTTAGGAGTTGGAGGTGGAGCTACTTGAGGAGGAAATGGTTACATAATAAAGGTCCAGAATTCAGATCCCCCCCCCCCTGGTGTGGTTTTCAGGCTATAAATGCACAAAAATCAGTTTGTATTAAAAGTAACAATATTTTATTTCCTTATCTCTAAAGCATCTCTGTCCCTTTGCAGCCTCTGTACGACACAGCATATTTGACGCTGTACAACATCAGCTTCACCTCCCTCCCCATCCTTCTGTACAGCCTGGTCGAGCAGCATGTGACCATCGACACACTGAAGAGGGAGCCCTCTTTGTACAGGTTGTATGATGTCGTGCTTAGTATTCTATTTGACCTTTACTTCTGCCATAACAAGTTTGCCTCTCCCCATGTGTTTCAGGGATATTGCGAAGAACTCCCTCCTCCGTTGGCCCGTCTTCCTGTACTGGACATGCCTGGGTCTGTTTGACGCAGTCATCTTCTTCTTTGGTGCCTACTTCCTGTTTGACAACACCACCTTCACCAGCAATGGCCAGGTGAGCTTCTGCATCTGTGTCACCAAAGGCAGTGAGAACAATAGAAAAACAACAGCAATGACGTTCGGTTAGCTGTCTGAGGCATCATTCGTGGGAGGATAATTGTAAAGTCACCATGAACCCTCACTCATCTTCACTGGATGCTTTTCGTGCCGTTTTAGGTGCAGCGACTTGACATTGTGGTCGTGTTTTGTCTTTATGGTTCAGTGCCAGTAAAGTTTCTTTCCCGGAACATCGGATTTCCATTCATATCGACAACACAATAGCATCTTTCTCTGTATTGTTAATTTGTATCATGTCAACTGTTTTTGATTGCCTTTGGTCCTGTTTTTTTTTTTAAGTTAAAACATCCTGAAATTCATTTTACCCTTTGTCCTGATTCTTTTCTCTTTTCTCCCCCCCTCCTTTTCTCTGCTTCCTCGCTCTTTATTTTGCTTCTCTCTTCCTCCTCCCTTCCTCCTCTTCTTCTTCTTCAGCTTATGACCACCAACACACAGATGGTAAGCCTGTCTCCCTCCCCTGTCAGCTCTCTCTGTCTTCCATGCCCCTTTTCAGTTCCTGTCGTATTGTTTATGCTTTCAGTTCATCCTCACTCCACGTAATCCATGCACTCCCATTTGGATGTGTAGATTCCTAGTGCTTACATTCCCCCACTAAATTTCTGCAATGCTCTGAATCCTGCATAGTACCTAATCTTAACCACTCTGCTGACATGGTAGAAATCCTAGAAGCTTCTCCACATTATCCCTGTCTTGTGCTGTTGTAGGGAATCTAATATTTGCTGTTGATTTAGATCCAACATCTGTTTGTTTCTTTTTCTGTCTACCGTGTTTGTTTTTGTGTGTACTTGTGTGTTTATGTACTTTTATTAATATTACTCTGTCTTCTCATTTAAAATAAGTCGTAGTAATGGACATAAGAATTCCAGAAAGGCTTTTTTGATACCAACAGCCAGCTTTAGCTGTTATATAAGTCCTCTTCTTCCTCGATTTCCCTGTTTTCCCGCTCTCCTCCCTTCTCTCATACTCCCATGTCATCTGTTAACTCCTGGTGTCTGCCTAAACCTTTCTAGGATTTCAGCAAGTAGCAACATGTGAATGCTGTGAAATAAATTGAAATATTTATAGTTGATTTTTCTTTTTCACCAAAATCCTATTATAATTGCTATCTTTTTGAATGAACACTCTTTTCCACAGTTAATAAAACATGAGATTGTTCCATACTTTCTTTTTTGTGCTCACTTATGCAGTCTACAATCATGGACTGGTATTTAACTTATTAGTATGGCTGTTAACTGTCGTCTTCTTTTTTTTACAGATGTTCGGAAACTGGACGTTTGGGACTCTCATCTTTACTGTTCTGGTTTTCACCGTAACGCTCAAGGTGTGTGAGTAAGCGAAATGAAAGGATGAAAAAAAATCCTGCTGGTTATATAGAGTAGCATAACCCTCTCAGTTGTGTTTGCTCATAACTATTGCATGAGTTTTCTAAATGTATAGAACAGGCTCAGCCAAAAGTTAGTGTTGTCTTCTTCCTTTTAGAAGACCTCTAAAACATAAACTATAACGGGTTAGCAGATGTAGAGCTGGAGGAGTTTTATTTTTCAGTTCTGTTTTCATATTTACAAGATCAATAATTACATAATAGGCATAAGAGAGATCCTTTCATACCTATATTCTCTCTCTTGCCAGCTGCAGAACTTCTAAATCTGAACTGCAGATTGTGGAGAGGGAGTAGGTGGGGGTCATAAGAGGCTTTAGAAAGTAACATTAGCTGAAAACAAATGTTACTGTCAACTCCCTTTTTCAAGGGAAAAATACCATAAGATCATCTTGTATGTCATCCCAACCAAAAACAAAAATACTTGGAAAGAGTGTAATTTAACAAGCCTCCTCTGCTGTAAATGGTCTTAAATTATTCATGAACAAACAGCTGAATGAAACATGTTTTAACTAATTTAGTGAGACAAAGTCTGAAATGTAGGATGGTGGTGCTTTTAAGGACATATTTAACAGGTCATATTAGCAGTTAGCACCATTAGCGCAGCTAGCAGCACTAGCAGTAACAGCAGCTTGTCTGTGTATTTTCTAAACTATAAATTTTTCCCTCTTGAGTTGTATTATGTATCTTGTTATCTAAGTGTAGAGCAATTGTTTGCCTGTAAGCTTAAACTTCCAGAGTAAAACTAGCTGAAACATCACTTCCAGCAGCATGGGCAGTGGTCTCAACCTGATATTTGACCCCAAAACCGCATCAATATAGTTCCAATACAGATAATTGATTGCAGTTGCTCCATTGAGTTTTTGATATTGTGCTTTCAAATAGTCAGATCCACTTGTAATCTTTTACAGTAGTTATTAACAATATTGTTTGTTTATTTAAGGATTTTAGCTATGTTTTCCTTCATTTTTATAGTCCAGTACCTGACCACTTTCAGAAGCTTGCTGTTTTATTAGTTTGAATCACTGACATACAAAAGCTTCAAAATTGAAGTGATGAACCAGTTTAGTCTAAAGACAAGCCGGACCCTTTGTTAAAAGCAGCCTGCCACAGAGGCATGATTATTTCCCTGCTTCTAAAAATTTTTAATTCTGTTCATCATCTGTAATTTGCCTGACTCTTTTTCTTCTCCTTTTATTGTCCACTTTCATCATTTTTTAAAGCTTAATCGAAAAACATGCTGTTGTATGACAGAAACGACAGAGTACAAAAAGCATTACAAGGGACTGTCTTAAAATATTAAATTTACTGATTGGTTTCTATTGTACTGACTGATTTGGTGTTTACACTGCTTCTTTTCTCTATGGCCCAGCTTGCCTTGGACACACGTCACTGGACTTGGATCAACCACTTTGTAATCTGGGGCTCGCTTCTTTTCTATGTAATTTTCTCTCTTCTCTGGGGCGGCATCATTTGGTAAGGCCTCGATTCAGCCGCAATCCATGTAGGCTTTGCAGACTGATTCTATTTGGGAATAAATTTCTGTATTCCCCGTTGCTGCTCAGGCCCTTCCTGAACTACCAGAGGATGTACTACGTGTTTATGCAGATGTTGTCCAGTGGTCCAGCGTGGCTTAGCATCATCCTCCTTATTACCATCAGCTTGCTGCCAGATGTCATCAAGAAAGTCCTCTGCAGGGCTATTTGTCCAACAGCTACAGAGCGAGCACAGGTAAAAAAAAATTCCCATAGAGAAATTGATATTCTTTTATTCTTAATAGATTTTAAATTTTACTTCTACCTACGGTACATCGTGTAAACAAAATACTGTACTAAACCCATTTAACACATGACTAATTAATGCTTTAACTTTTGATAGAAATTCCATCTGTAGTTGCCTATAGAGTAAATAGAAATAGTTTAAATCTTACTTTATACCAGTCGGTAATTTTCCAACATCATAGTAGAAGCTGTAAATCTCCTCCTCTTTATTAATCATCCAGGAAGACTGTTAATGTGTCTAATAGCTTTGAGCACCAGCTGGATTTACTCTGACTTCCTCTTTCCAATAGCTTAGCTTTACCCTTCTTTTGAAGCAAGCTTTACCATGAAAGGAAAGGAAAAAAACGAGTGAAAGGTCTGACTGATTTCTTCCTGCTGTGATCTCTTTTTCTTCTTTCCCCCCTTCTCACTTCACTTTATGGATCCCATCATCCATATTGACACATTCCCTGTTGCTCCTTTCACTTCTCCTTCACCCTGTTTTGCATTTTCCTCTCTCCTGCCATCCTTTCTTCTCACCTTTTCATCGTCATCTTCCCGTCTTTCCCTCTTCTCTGTATGTTTGTGACACGCTGCACTCTCCCGCTCTTTCACGGTAACCACAGTCCACTCGCCCGTGCCTTACTGTGGAGCCATCCACCATCTTCATGCTTTCTCAGTCCTCCAGCAGAATGAGTTTCTGATTGGCCCAGAGAGAAACGAGAGAGAGGAGCAGGAAGAGGAGGTGACTGTCTTTTAAGCCCTCATTTGAGTGTGCATGCTGGCATGGTCCAGTGTCAAACTGCTTGTCTCTACACCATGGCTAATGTGCAAGCTAACCAGCCACTGATGACAACACAACTTCTGATTTTTAGCCCGGTTACTGCCATTTCTTCTCTTCGCGTGTTTTGTTTCCCGTCATATCCTGTTTCAGAAATATGTGATGCATTGACTACATCACTTCTTCAATATTGTCACTTTGTCATCTGGTTTTTAAACTGTCAAAATTGGTAAGATATTTTCAATTCAAGCTTTTTATAAACTGCATTTTTGGATTTGCAGAGTATATTTTATTTATCATATTGGTATTGGTATTGGTATTATTCTGTGAATAGTTTCCTGCTTTTAACAAGTGTCTGATGAAGTTTTGAAATGTCTGGAAGAGTACAGAACTTGGTTTTATCCTAACCCTAGTTTACAAACTTTATTAATTTCAATGTTACTTAAAAGACAAAAATCAGAATTTCTAAAACAAAACAAAAAAATCTTACATTATTTCTGGGAAAATGGCACCCCTTTAGCTTTGATTTGTCAAACCTACTGATAGTTTCATTTTCTGAGTTAGCAGTGGAGAATCTGCCAGCTTATTCAGAAATCAAATAACATCTTTTTGACCGCTTAACCATGTTAGGTAAGGATTTTAAATTGGACCTATGGATCGTTGATGCCAACCAAAGTATTGAATAGTACTTTTAAAAACTAAAATAAATGAATCACAGATCATGATCTGTGCTTTCATGAATTTGTATTTAAGGTAGGATAATTCATTTAGTGATGACCTGTCTATGTTCTAGAAATTTTACAATAAAGCTGTTCTAAATTGGTCTAGATGCTCATGTCCTCCGCATTGGAAGTCAACTTCAGCATTGTGCTGCTTTATGATTTGTGTGTAGAAAACACAACTCAACTAGGTAAGAGTTTTGTGATCAAATGTCCAGAATGTAATAAAAAATGTAAAAAATTCTAAATAGAATTCCTCTGTATGTAATTTTGTTTCAGTATAAATGCAGCTGTTCTATGAAGCCCACAGAGGTTTGTTTAAGTAACATTAGTGAGTAAACAGCATCATGAATACCAAGGAACACAGTTAAGGAGAAACTTGTAGAGACATTAGGCCATACTAGGTCATAGGGTTAGGCCATAAAACAACATCCCAAACGCTGAACATCTCAAAAAGCACCTTTAGTTTATCATTAACAGATAGAAAGAGTGTGGGACAACTGGAAACCAACCAAGAGATGGTCTTCCTCCTGCACTGACAAGCTAGGCAAGGAGAGCATTAATCCCAGAAGGAGCCAAGAGGCTTGGGACCGGGGCAGAGGTTCACCTTTCAGCAGAACGATAACCCTAAGCATACTACCAGAGCTACAGGATTAGATGAAAGCATATCCAGCTGTCTGAATTGCCCAGTCAGTAGCACGACCCAACAACTGATTTTTACACATGCCTGCCATCCAATCTGATTTGATTTGATCTGTTTTCCAAGGAAGAATGGAGAAAAATGTCAATTTGTAGATGTGTAAAGCTGGAAGACACAAACCACAAAAGACTTTGTGCTGTAATTGCAGCAAAATGAGGTTTTACAAAGTATTGATTCCGTGGAGGGGGTCACTTTTGAAAACCATGTGTTCTTTCTTCCTTGGATTTCATGATTATGAGCTACTTGATTTGGTTTGTCACACCAAATCCCAACAAAAAATCCTAACAAAAATGAGAAAGTTCACAAGGTACAAACGCTGTTGCAAGACACCATAAGATTTGAGATAATACCTTGTTCATTGAGTTACTATTTAAATTACTGGTTATTTAATTGGAAACCAGACATTTAAAAATATCAACTAAGATTGTGTGGAAATGTAAGGAGGATTCTCTACATTTTAGTGTGTTTTTTTTTTTTTTTTTTTTTTTTTTATAAATTTAATTACACTTTTGAGCTACATTTGTTCTGAACACTCCCGGGTATGATCATTCTTGCATCTAATGTGTGGCTGTCAAGTCTGATGATAGTTAAATAATGCAACAGCGAACAGCATGGAAAGCTTCTGCAAGCTAGGCGCAGATAATAAGGCACAATTCAGTGCTTACAAGTACTTTTGTAAGCACTGTAAGCAAATCTACACAGACACATTCTTTTTATTGTAAGGAGTCATTACAAAATTAATCTCTTTTCAAAAACATATCTAACACAGAATAAGAAGTTACTGAAGAGGTAAAACCTAAAGTTTGAACTGAGCGTAGCACATTCATGCCAAAATGGTGGAATAAACAATGAATAGGCTCAGGGTATATTTTGGACATCAGGTGACCCAAGCAGACTGGGATAAAAGCCTAAATTTCCAAGATTTAACAAACAAGATTGGAGCAGATTGAATTATCACTCGCTGGATGTTATCCACAGAAGGTACGGATATCAGGGGCCCAGGCCAGGAATCTGTGTGACTCCTGGACCATCTGGTGGCAAAGTAGGCAGCGAGAAGGAGCCTCTTCATCTTGATAGGACATTTGATGGAGAGTGTGGACATAAAGATGCTAGGACATCTTGCAGCTACAGCAGCTCGTTGAGCATACCTTCGAGTCCCCTCACCTATACTTGTTAGATTAGGTGGACTAAGACCACCATTGTAAAAGCACAACACATGTATTGATAGTTGGCTGTTGCTTCTGTTGTGATCCTCTCTACTGCTCTGAATGCTGAGGCTCAGGCTTATAGAGGTGGTGGGCTAGGTCAGTTTGTATGTGTTCCTCAAGAAATTTCCTTTTCTCAAACTCACTTTCAAGGAATGATAACCCTCAATTAAGTCTGCTGTGCCAGTTTCAAAGCTAATCAGACTCCTACTGTTACCATGCTGAAAATGAACCAGGTTTGGGTAGCTGCCAAATGAGGAATTCCACCTTTCCTCCATTTTTTTTAACACAAGCCACTTAACCCCCTGGGGTCCCTTCATTTTGTGTTCCTTGCTTTTTTATTTTTTGTATAAATTCATTTGTAAATAAATTGCTTTATCACAAAAGGGGCACTTGTAAACATTGCTGTAGACATATTATCCATCCATCCATTTTCTACACACTTGTCTTTGCAGGGTCACAGAGGGGGGACTGGTGCCTGTCACCAGTGCTCATTGGGCAAGAACAGGGCATACACCTTGGACAGAAATATCTGTCAAAAAATATTAATTTCTTTAAATTAAGCAGTTATAAATTTCAGTCCTTACTATACATAAGATATTTACAAATGTTTGGATATTTTTAACACCTTATCCTAGTTTTAGAGATTAAAGACCCCTCCCTTTTTTATTTCTTTTCTAGGAAAAAAACACAAAAGTAAAAACTAATATCTATCCTATATTTGCAAATCGGAATATGGGTGGGTGGGGGCTATTATCAGAGCATGGGAGTGTGGAAAATTTGCAGCAATTTTGATTCTGTTCAGTTTTTATTCTGCAAAGTCATAGAAAAAAAATTCAAGCTCATATGTGTAAATCATAAGATTTATAGTACATGAACAAACATCTCCACCTAGTGGAAATAATTAAATGTGACATTTTGTTGAGGCTTTAACACAGGAGAATAAAAAAATGAAAACAGAAACCAAATTGCAGTGGTACTGTATTCAATAAATGGCTTTTTAAATGGTAGACAGTGTCACCAAAAATGCCAAAGGTAAACAAATTGTTCTATTTAGTTTAAAAGGTGCTGATGAAAGACAAAATTAGAAAAATTATACATAGTTTTTTTATTTAAACAATTTGAAAAAACACAAACATGTCAAGGAACCTAGGAGATTTAAACAAACTACTAACTATAGTTATCGCTGTATATTAGTGATTATCATGACTAGCACTGTTATCATTAATATCTTTAAACATCTTCATGTGTAATCCCTGGAGACTGCATGCCTTCAGCTTTGCTCTGAAAATTCCAAAAGGTATCCACGCTTTCTAAATCCATCATTCAGCCTTCCTGTTATCTGCTGAAGTCTGTTTCAGGTCAGTTTGTTCCTTAGTCAATTCGATGAAACTGACATCCTGTGGTATGCGGTTTGTTTTCATGCCTGAAAAAGTCATGTGTAGAGCAATAAAAACTGCTAAATTACAAATTCTTGAAGGACTTATATGGCTTGCACCTAACCAGCAGCTTGAATGAGCAGCTGACATGCATCTGTAAAAAATAATTTGGTTTGTTAATAGATTATAACAGATTTGTGTTTCCTCCAGCTTTGTTTTAAAACTCCTCACTGGTATTGAAAAATGGCTAACTTCAAGTCGCCTTCTTGCAGTAACAACCTCCACACTGAAGGGTGTTGTAGCTGTGTTGTGGCATGACTAGTAGCACTTAGGAATGGTACATTCGATTTCTTGGTTCATCTCTAGCAAGATTCATGGCTTGAACTGTAGTTATTTGGATTTGAGGTTTAGCTTTGAAATGGAAGATATATTGGAGGTTCATACAAATTTCATTATTATTTATGCAACATGGAGGTGATCTTTTACTGCTACCTCACCAAATTCAACACTAAAACAAATTTTCAGATTTCTCTCTCTCTCGTTTTTTTGTTTTATGAAATGTTTTTGGTAATCTCCTGACATCTAGTGTTATGGACCAGAAGTTTAAATGTAAATTTAGTGTTCTATCTTCCATTATTCATAATTGAAAAATTCTGAAAATTCTGGGGCTCTTCTTTACCGAGTAGAAAGTTATATCTAGTGTCCAGATATTGTTGGAGTTTGTCTTCCAGTCTGTTTATGTTAATTTCCCCCACAGATCCATGACCAGTTGATGGATAATTAACCGCCAACAATAATCATAACAAAAAAATTATTTTTAAAACCTTCCAAAAAAACTCTTATGTCTGTCGTTATAAGGTTTGTCGTCTGTTCTGCATGTTTCTGTTCTTCTTGGGTTCAGTCAGGATTTGTCTTCTGACAACACTTTCCTTGTCTCTGTAGGTCTGTGAGAAGCTGCTCCCTGGTCGCGTGGCTGAGCTGACTCCTCTGTCCTTTCGTCGATCCTACAAAGGCAGGAGCACGGACTCCACCCTCCTCCACCTCGGGGCTGCAGAAACACTGTCCCTCCGCAGCTCCAGTCCCCTTCCTCAGAAACTCCTGGCTCACCTGGCAGAGGGAGGAGGGTCCGACCTGTCCTCTCTCAGCCCCTACATGCTTCGTCTCTCAGGGGCAGGGTTTGCCTACTACGCTCCTGGACCGGAGACCCCTGTGTGATAAAAAAGAAACATCCGAAGATGTGTCATTAAGCTCTCCATTGCAAGGATCAAGAATTTATAGAACACCCATTAAAAGCATGGACTCTCCATGTTCATCATGTGCATTTTCTGGGGTCCACCTGAGTGGACAACCTTTTTCATAGTGGTGCCCTGACTCTTCGTAATTTTCTGTCTTGGCCTCACATCAAAGTTCCCTATCAAGCTCCCAATCATAACAGTTTGAGAACTAAAAGGGAACCTTGAAGAACTGTCCTTTTTTGTTTTTTGCTGTTTTTTGTAAACTCATCCTCATTTTTACTCACATTATTGCCTCTTTCTTCACTTTCACGTCATTTTATTTTCTTTTTTTTTGTAAATGTTTAAAAAAAAAATTGTTCATGAACACTCTGTGGTCTGGCCAAGTAAGAGGGTAGCAGTCTTGCTCAGCCCTTTAGGTATGTGTGTGTGTGCATGTGCTCTATAAGTACGCATGTAATTGCCTGTTTTTTGTATGTTTGTATGTGATACACACCTTTACACCTTTGCCTTACAGGTACACAGCAGAAGTGGGAGCTAAAGGAGGAAGGTGTGAAAAGGATTTGGTGTTTTACAAAGCCTTACACAAACATGTTCATTAGTTTTACAGTGCCTTACAAAACTATTCATACCCCCTAGACTTTTTCAAAATTTGTGACATTATAACCACAAACTTCAATTTTGGAGGGGTTCCTGTGACAAACAAAAAGTAGCAAATAAAAACAACAAACTTACCAACACATGGCCATCCACCTCATCTGACAGGCCAAGCTCAGAGAGCATTAATCAGAAAAGTATCAAAGAGGCCCATTGTAACTCTGGAAGAACTGCAGAGATCCACAGCTCTGGAGTGAGAATCTGTTAAATGGAAAACTGAAGAGTGGCAAAAAGAAAACCATTGTTAAAAGACAGACTATCTATTTAAAAATTTAAATGCAGGACACCGCAAACATGTTGAAGATGTTGCTGGGGTCAGAAGAGATCAAAACTTTAAGTTTGAAAAGTTGTGTGTGTTGGAACTCTAACCCTGAACACTATCCTAATGGTAAAATGTGATGGCAGCATCATGTTATGTAAATGCTTTTCTTCAATTTGTGGAGAGAAGCTGGTCAGTGTTGATGGAATGGTGAACAAATAAAGGCCATACATGGAAAAGAAACTGTTAGAAGACATAAAATACATGGAGTGTATATTCACATCAAAGACAATCTACCTTAACATAGAGCCCAAGCTAAAGTTCTCCATCCAATACGACTGACTTATTTTACAAAGATGTTAAAAGCTGGTAGAGCCATATCCCAAAGACTTCTAGCTGCTATTACAGTAAAAGGTGAATACTAAATACATATCCACTCCATACTTTTATTACATTTATTTGTCAACAAATGTCAACCATGTCTAAGTTCCCTTTCCTTATTCGCTACTTTGTGTTGGTCATATGAAATCCCAATGAAATACGTAAAAGTTTGGTTACATTGCGACGAAGTATGAAAAAGTTTAAGGGTTCTGAATGTTTTTGAAAGGCACGGTAAGGGGAGATGAAGAGACTCAATAGGAAAGTGCAGTATTTTAGCCACCCTGCCTTAATTCATAGACAACATTTTCAGTAGGTCATTTAAAACACATTTATGAAAGTACAAGGATATTCACAGGGATTACATGTCTGTTACAGTGTCTGTTATCCCCCTGTCTTCTTTCTACCCTCCTAATTGTGTCAACCTTTGTTTCATTTATCTGTCAGCCTAGCATGTTGAATTGTCTCTGCATGCTGTACTATTCTTCTGTATAATCACCGTTTGTTGCAGACATGATCATCTCAAAACATATCAAGTTACTTTTTTTTCTGATCAGTGAGCATGCCCTCTGCTGCCACCGTGTGGCTGCATGAGGTAATAGTCTGAAACTGATGGGATACTGATTTATGGATGTTGCTATCCCTCCCTGTTGCAATGTGCTTGTGTATTTGCTGCCATAATACGTGCCATGCAAATGTTAACGTCAGAATGCTAATACTAGGTAGCTGTGTTATTAGGGGTTGTCTCCGTGTTGCATTAACTCCTATGTTTTTTTGGGTTTGTTTCTGTAATGCGCTATACAACTATTGATGTCAGTGTTGTATGTATGGATGTAAATGACAAAGATTTTATATATATATATATATATATATATATATATATATATATATATATATATATATATATATATATATATATAGTGTATACAGTTCGTTGGGAATAGGTGGGAGACTTGAAAAGGCGACGTCACAATCAAAATCAATGACAATGTTGAACTGATTTGTCCATCATGTCCTGTATCTGAAGATTGTAGCTCATAATGGATGAACCACTTTTCCACATTTCTGATAGCATTTCCGAAGACCTCTTTGTCCAAAGCCTATCTTGTCTGCTAACCTAGAAATGTACTGACTCTGGAAGTCTTGAATGTGACATTCTGAAGCATTTTTTATATGTTTATACAGTTTATTTTCATACACATTACCATCTGCCAACTTGTATAGATTTGATAACAGGCATTCAGTATTTTTCTACTGGAGCACAGATGATTTATTATGTTAATGGAAAGTTTAGGTTCACCCATTCAGTTTTCAACCTAAAACCTCCATAAGAGCCACCCTCGGTCAAACCTTCATGTTTTTGTGGTGGTTACTGTGTTGTTGCCATACATCTACATACTGTGCACCAGCCCTGCTACTGTAATGCTGTAAAGGTTATTTATTTTTCAGTATTTGAGTCTTCTGATTTTCATCTTGTCATTCTTGTGTTGTCCTGTGTGCACATTTTTTTCACTAGTTTTGTATCTCAGAGAGAAGATTATATTTTAACTGTTAGAGTGCGTGTTGACGTTTGTAACCAAAGTGAGAGTAAAATTTAAATTATATGGTTTGGTTAGAGTTACCTATAGTCCGACACACTGCACTTTGTTTTTCAACAGATCAGTTTTACCCTAAAAAAAAAACAACAAGGTCTATTGTCTGTCAACTGGAGTTTGTAGTTCACACCTCCTCACATTATTTTTCTAAGAAGACTGTAGTGGATGAGAATTAAAAAAAGAAGAAGTGACCAAATGACCTGACTAGGAATGAACTGTCTGTAGGTGCCAGCCTCTGTCTCAGTGGGTTTATCACACCAGCCTTCTATTGCAGATCAGAATGTCAAACTGCTTTTTCTAAGTCCATCAGCACAACAGCAGGTGCTCATCCAGTCACTCCTGAGCTTGGCAAAGGTCTGAAACATCGACTGCTCTGCTCCGAGGAGCACACTTCATATCATAGTACCTTTAGTATGCCACTGTTTGTATTACTAAACAGTTTTTGACAAATTACTTGTTTGGTTTTTTTTTTTGTTTTTGGATAAAGATTTTAAAAGTTCATATGTTGACTTTATGCCAGCCTGTCTGTAGCAAATGAGGACAAAGCACTGTATTGTCATTCTGCTTGTAATAAAGAATGAAAGCGAAATAAAAAAGCTTCGTTACGTTTTTTTTTTTGTTTTGTTTTGTTTTTTTTTTCTTTTCTGTTCTTATGCTGATGTGTAATTCCATCTCTGTCCAGCAGGAGTCCCACAGTCACCTTTATGGATCAGTGCCTGTTTGTAATTTCTACCATTCCACACATGCGCACAGCAAAACCAACCCGGAACTCCAAGTCACAGGTCTTTAAATTCAAAAATACTGTATTGATCCCAAAGGGAAATTAAATGTTAATGTAACTCATTTAATTAAGGAGTTATTATAGATGGTAATGGCTGTGGGCAGGAAAGATCTCCTGTAGCGGTCCATTTTACAACCAGTCTGAAGAAGCTTCTGAATGAAGATACTCTGTTTTTCAATGACAGTCTCATAAAGAGGATGGTCAGGGTGGTCCATAATTTTCTTGATTTTATGCAAAATCCTTCTTTGCATTATTGTGTAAGTCTGTCACGCTAATATGAAGAGTGCATGGTGGATTCTGTGATGGTAAGCTGGCCGGATCCTGCTGCAGCAAAGAATCCCTAAACTATGACACTTACAGGTCTGTGCTCCATAGTTGATTATGAGGTTGTCCTTGGTTTGTGCCAAACATTATGTTCTGATGACCAAGTAATTCAACTTTGGACCAGCTGTCCAGTTAACGTTTTTCCAGAAGTCCTGGTCTTTGTCTACTCTCTCTGCCAAACTAGTCTGGCCTTCATGTTTTTTTCCTTAGAGAGCAAAGATATCCTCCTTGTACACCTCCCATGAAAGTTAAAAGTATGCAGTCTCTTTATGACTGTAAAGGCCTGCCCTTTCATCAGCAGTAAGAGAGTGCTGTAGATATTTTGATGACATTTTAAGGTTTTTGAAGACATCTTTTATAATCACGCTAATTATCATGTTAATAAAAAAAAATGTATATTTGAAAGGAAGTGAGTGATGATGCAACATATTTGAAATACTTACCCATCCACCATTGTTCTCCAGCCCAGAAGGATTGGCATGATGTAACTGCAGCCATCCGGGTGCTCACGTCTCTCTCATGACGCCTGCAGTTTTCATGACAATTTGTGAAATTGGTTGCTGATTTAACCTGTTTGTGCACCTCCATGTAAACATGATGCTCCCATATACATATAAAATACTATGCAGGCATTGTGTAAGTCTGTCAAGATGGGTTTCTTAAGAGATACCTATGTGAGTAAATATCAGTTTACATTATTAGTAGCTCATTTTGTTCAGGGGGGATACCATTTGTCATCAGCTGATGGCAATGCAGCATATCTGAAGCTGCATGGCCTGTAATATTTCTGTGGAAGTTTTCAAATCATGACGCAGCTGTTATACCTTTCCCACTCATTGGATGTCACTGTTGCATTAACTGTTTTCATGAACCTGCAGTGCTGTTCATCACTTCCCCTCCCCCCGATCTGTCTGCCTGGGTCTTCACAGGTTTGCACTATCATGTGTGCTGAGGCTGAAGCATGCATGTGTGAATGAGACTGTCTCCTGCTACAAGTCCTCCCCGTCTCCACCGCTGCTGTCTTCCGCTTTGCATCCCTCTGTGGACAACTCGTCGTCATTCCTGGGGCTGTCACAGCAGCTTCGGCATCCATCCACCCTCTATTTTGGCAGCATTTTCTCCATCCTCGAAAGCATTCATTTTTCACAAGCTTGCAGGTTCTGCCAAGCTTGCACACACAGCATTCATTTGAACTCTCCTTCCCCTGTCTCAGAATTTGCAAACCAAAATAGAAAGCAGCCAAGCTTCCACATCCTTGGGTGACTCTTCCCCGCTGCATCCCCCTCTTCCCTTCTGCTTGCCTGGGCTCGTCATCATAGAGTCTCGACTTCCCATCATCTTCACCATCATCAACTCTCTAAAGCTGCCAAGCTGTCTCTTCTTCCCAGGAAAGTGTATTTTGGCTGGACAGCTGGTTTACCGCTGTCCCTCTGGAAGATGCTCCTGTGGATGAAGACAGAGGAAATGGCTCTTGGGGAGCTGCTGGAGAGACTAAGGAGCGTCACCCAAACCATAGGTGGGTAACAACCAGCCAGCTTTAGACCCTGTATGATGCCATTTGTGTTGCTTAGCATTGCAGATATTTTTGTAATTCTGGAATCATATTTAATGATTTTGATGCAGGCAGTTTAATCTGTTGCTGTTTCTAATCTTGCTTTCTCAAAATAGAAAGGTGTTTAACCAGCTCCCTTTTCTTCTTTCCAAGCAGTTTATTCTCACCTTGGAAAATAAGATCTAGATCCACATTTTGATTTTGTGACATACAACTGTATGTCACAAAATCAAAATTAGACAAGAGTGGCAACTGTTCATGTTGAACATTTCCCCTTTACATTATTTTATTAAAATTTGTTCTGACTTTCTGTTAAACACTTTATAATCTTACATATAATCTGCTCAGTCATTTTTATTACACAGAAGGGCAGGCTGCAAAGAGTGGTGAGGAAAGCCGTGACCAGCCTCCCTGACCTCTGTAACCCTGGAATTCAAATGCTCTTCAATTAAAAATACTTTGTTAATCCCAGAAGGAACTTAAATATTGTTCTATTATCAAAGTTTATTCAAAGAGTTGTTGTAGATGCTGTGGGCAAGAAGGATCTCCTTTTGCAGTTAGAAGCCTTTGACTGAAGACATTCTGATAACAGTTTCATGAAGAGGAGGCTCAGGGTTGATTGGATGATTTCAGAAAATCACCTTTTGTAGATTTTGCTGTTAGTTCTATGTAGTTTCATATTTCAAGCCCATCCATCCATCCATCCATCCATCCATCCATCCATCCATCCATCCATCCATCCAATAAATCACTGAAAAGTAATGCACTGAAAATTAAAAATTCCCTTCATGCATTCTTTTTTTTATTTCTTGTTGTAGTTCAAATTTTTTACAGTGTCTTCATAACTATTTAGGATTCTTTGTAAACTGAAATCCTTTCCACATATCAAGTATCAAGTATGCTTGTTTATCCAAAACTAAAGCCTTTAACATGCTTTTTGAAGTCTGTCTGCCATCTCCTCTGATCCATTTATAGAAATCTGCCTTAATCCACTCAGTATGAGTACACCATTCCCTCTCACTAGTACAAATACACATACACACAAACAAATTTAGCTAGATTTCTTTTGTTGACTTTAAATTTTCAGCCAGAGAAGCATGAATCTGGAAGTATTATTTTGGTGTCCAGGTCTTTAGAATCTAACATGTGTTTGAAGAAACCCCTTCAGGTATTTGCTGTTTTTATAGATACAGCATTGCAAACTTTAGTTCCATCCATTCCTTCTCAGCACCAAAGATGGTGAAAGCATGGCAGGACTGAGTGGGTGGACTTGAAGAAGGAGGCAAAATATGGAAATCTATGTCCAGAATACAATATTGAAAACACCTAAATATCTGTCCTTACAGTGTTTTTTGTGTTACATTTCTCTTCCACCAAAAAATAAACACAAAACAAGGTAATATTAACAGATTTAATTTTGTTTACACTGATAGGCATTGAATTAGGGGGATCAAATCTAAAATAACAGCTTGGTAACAGTTCCTAAAGAAAATATGACATGAATGTGGTGTGGCAGGAGGATGAGAGCAGTAATCCTCCTTAGAGAGGAGAGCCTGACACTGACTGCAGAAAACAAAGAGGAAGGGAGGGTGATGAACAGAGATTCGCAGAAAAAAAAACTGTCACTGGAATGAGTTTGCTTTCTCCAACATGCAATGTGGAGAAGCATTTTGTTTGAAACAGACTGCCAGATTTAATCTATTTAATTTCCCAGAGAAACTATACCCACCGCACAGTTGTCTGTTTCTGCTTGTGGCTTCTGGCACAGTTGTCTGTTTTGTTAGATGAGAATATATTCAATAGTTGCAAACTGAAACAAATAAGGCGATCATATTGCTTCCCAACCTGCAACTGAGTGAAATTTAATTATTTTTAAAAAATGGTAGAAAGGTATAAATCAGGTCAGCCACACCCAGTTTATATTTGATTTATCTTGTCTGAAACACTCAATCAAGATTTTTTTGTTTTATTTTAAGTCTGTTATAAATATGGCTGTAGGCCATTGTAATCAGTTATTTTCTGAAAATCAGAAATTATTGTTACAATAAAATTGAGGGACTAAAACAGTGCACAATATTAGGCAACTTTATATGATCATGTTCATCTATCAGTGTCATGCAAAGTTATTTAATAATTTATAAATTTCAAAAAATGTCAAAACACATCAAAATGTCAGTGGTCTTTCTCCTGCCAAAGTCTCTGAAAATGTTCAAACAACCTGTAACTTTAAGATATTTCAGTCTTGAACCAATTTTTCTGCCTAGTAGTTGCTGATTATTTTCCTTAGAGATACATCAATCAGAATTTTGGGACTGATTTATGATCTCCAGATTTTTATCTGATTCCTCTTTCAGAACTAAAATATAACAGATAAGAGCAGCATCAAATATCTGTTTTTAGCCTTCCTCCTGCCATGAACATTTATTAATATATTTTATTAGGAGCAGTGGTGGCATCAGTCACTATGAAACAGGGGTTTACTCTTTAAAAACAAAATGGTTACTAGGTGACATTTTAACTGGCTTTAGTATCTTATGACAGCAGTTCGCACAGCTAGTAATAAGAAACAAATAAACAAGAACAAGACTGTCTATATGTATATTCTAGGAAATGCAAATCCTTTGACATTTCCAAAAGGTTGCCAACATTTCCAAATCCAGCATGTCCCATGACACACAGAGGATGAAAGCTCAAATGAAGAAAGCTTTCCTTTCTATCATTCAGCCTCCCTGTTGTCTGTTGAAAGCCTCTCTCTCTCACTGACTGAATGAACTGAGTACAAGTATCAACGTCGTAGGAAGTGTTTCTGTGACATGTTTTCTTCTTAACAACTTCTTACACCCCTGACCTAATTTTTAAACACCTCAAAAATATTAAATATCTAACTTTGAGTCTTTTTCCTTCAGTAACAGCATCTACACTGAAAATTGTGATAACCTGGTAGCGCTTAGTAAAATGTGTTTACAGATCAGCAAAAGATAAGATTTTTAAGTTTCCAGCCTGTCACTGATCCGGGCAGGTAAAGCTGAAAATTGTCTGATTCAAATTATCAACTAATTTCTTTCCACATCTCTAGTTTTATATCATAGCTGAAATTGTTCTATTAACAGGGATAGTGCCCATAGTGCACTAGATGAATGTCATTGTAACTATTTTGCAACCATAGCCACAGACAGCTTTTCATGACTCTTTAAGTGGACAGTAGACCCACTTCCAGAGTATTTAAAGGGCAACATCCAATTGAATTTGTCATATCAAGCATCTCCAGCAGAAATATGTTCATTCATACTGCTTAGGGTTGTTTTATGCATTCAGTTGTAAATAGCATATGTTATATGGCCTTATTCAGCTGATACTCTTCAATTAGTATGAACTTATGCCTCTTTATTTGTGTGCATAGAAGTTTCACAAGTACTTGTAGATTAGAAAAGTTGGGTGGGGGGGGTTGAGACTTAAAAAGTGTTTCAGCTTAGGTCGATGCTGCTAAGCTGTCTCTGGGGTAAAAGGCAGTTGTTTGATCTCAGCCATTTGTTGTTTTTCAGATTCTTCTCTTTGTTGTTTTCTGAACAGGAAGGTCAGTGAGGAAGTTTATGGATCAGATATGAATGTCGGACTTTTTTGGTAACATATTGTGAGGTTTTGTTTCCTTTTTTTGTCGGAGGTCAGCTGAGCTATGCGATCATACTCTAAAGGCGTAGCAGGTGTAGAGCCAGATGGATCCAGCAGGCTGCTTTTAGTCTCCAGCATGTCAGTCATGACCTTAAAGACAAGAGTAACAGTAACATATCATATCTTTTATAAGGAACACTGTAGATATTAGCTTCTGCGGTAGCGCTAAGATGATTTTAACTGTGTGTATTAATGTATGTTAAGGTATATTTGGTGTTTGAACTTTTAAATAGGCAGTTATAAACATTCTTAGAGGGAGTCTCAAGTATTCATGGGTTCTAGCTATTCGAGCACGGCTGTGGTCTCTAGCCCGCGAATACCAGGAGTCCACTGTATCCATTAAAATAGCAAAATATTGTGCATAGCCCAAAGTAGGAAATGACTTGACTGCAGTGTCACTGGGGATGTGACTGACATGAAATCAAAAATAGCATTTATTAACGAGAGGGACAGGGAGTAGAGTTTAGTCCAGGACTCTGAAATCATTCATTTAAACATGTCTGGATCATAACCTGAGCTGATACTTGGAAACAGACTGGAAAAGTCTGTAGTTTTTTTTTCTTGTAAATTATATCAAATTGATTACCACCACCAAGATATTAGCCAATATAATGTTTGCTACTTTAAAAGTTTTGCTCAAAACTTGTCTTTGCTTTTTACCTGAAGTTATTAAAATGTGGAGATGGCAACATTTATATTGAAGAAAAGAGTTGGGTGGACATGGACAATCATTTATAGCTTTTCCTGGGCATTAGTTTGTATTTGGAAGCTGGAAAAAAAACTTTTAAGTTGGTAGAAAAACATGGAGCTTGGGGCAATGGATGACATATCTGTTAAAACAGCACTGATGTGTGGAGTCGCCTCATCAATATGCGAGAGTGCATCTCTTTACTAAGCATGTAAACAGCGAGCTGCCTTTTACTTGTCAGCTTTAACGACCAAGCAGAGCCAAACACACACACAAAACACCCATAAACTTAAAAGCCTCCCAGAAAGCATCCTCTGAACTGAAGGAGCACCCTGTGTTTACTCTTTGACTTTAGTTACTCACAACATATTGACTCTCAAAGATGAGCATGTACACTATAACATTTTTAGACTGTTTGGTGGTAGTTTATTATTCTGCACACAATGGTTTTCACCAGTTTTCAGTGCTTTACATGATCTTGTTGTTCATCAAGCATTGGATGTGTGAAAGAATTTACAATTCAAAAGCAGATTAGTTGAGGAGTGGAGGAGTATAATTAGCCTGAGAAGCAGAAGGGGATTTGCCTTCCACCGGCTGCCCTCTGCTTCTGTTGCACTTGCCCTTCCTTCCCTCTTGTCTTACCTGCTACTGCAGCTCTGAACTGTCAGTAGTTGCACTTGCGTGGAGGTATGAGTGTCAGTGTGTGTGAGTGTGTGTTTCCATTCTCACCTCCAGAGTGAACCGTTTTGGTTTCAGAGGTTGTGCAGACAGTGACTCAGCTTTTTCTAATTCTGCCGGCTTTGCACAGCGCTGTTTCCTTGAGTCCCCAATGTGGCACTGCAGAGGACACTGGACTGGTGTTGTACCCAGTGCAGAGATGTCCTCACTGAATGCATGTGAGATCCTTTCATTGTGATCCTGACTAACTTGGCACAAAAAGAACATTTCTGTCCATGTTCGGATTTGGGGAGTGCGTTTTGGAGTCTGTTAGAGTGTGCAGAAAGAGGTCTCCTTGGATGCCAGTTTCTGTTTGAAGAAACGTGAAGATCAGCGGCCTGCTGTCATGTCCCTGCCCGAGTTTCTCCGGGAGGGTGGAGAGGCATCCTGCCGGCTCATGAACCGCCTTAGTCATCTGATCCAGAACTTGGACATCTCAGGACTGGGTTCTTCTTTTCCATTCAGTCCTGGCAGTCGCAAGAATTCCTGGAGGGACTGGGATGGTAAGACATATAAAGGAGGAAAGCCTCTCTTGTTTGAGCATGGTTGTGTTAAAATCCTATCTTTCCACAGTGCAACTCTGCAGCGCTGCAGATTTGTAGGCAAAGCATGGATGCAGACACTCTGTGTGTCTGTGTTGTGAATAATATATTCATCTGGCCAGAGTTCTGCAGGGCAACATGCCCGAAGCCCCACAAAGTGTTTCCTGTGGGCTTCCCTTGTTTCCCACTGGGCTATTTTGTGTCTTTGTGTGTATCACATTTTGTGTGTGTAAGAGTGCCTGACTGTGCAGCTTAAATACCCTCCTCATTTTCTAGCTCACCAATCTCTGCAGCTGCACTGACATTTTTCCATAAAAGAAAGGCATTTCTCAGCAAATGCGGTACTTGCAGCATACAGCACCTTACCGACAGAAGGGCTGGTGCAATGGAAAAGGAACTGCCGGTTAAAAATGCTGGGGTTTCAGTTTGGCATCCTGTTAGGTTGTTTCCACTTTGAGACATTGTTTTTTGTGACTTTTTTATAAAGCCGTTCTAGTGCACAGCAAAAAAAAGAATGGTAAGGAAAACAAGGAAAAGTTCATCTGAATCGGAGAGAGGCATACCAATGGTACCACTTAAGTCAAGTGAGTGGATGATATCTGTTCTTTTACAGACATTTTTGCATTTGAGAGCTTTTTTGTTATTGGTTGCAGTATTTCTAAGCTAAAGCTTATATTCCTTAAACACCCATGTTTTCTTATTTTTCACAAAGGTTGCACGTAGACATTTTTGCTTCTTCTGTTTCTGGATAAATGTTTATGTTTTAAGCTACAATTATAGTTTATACATATAGATTTTACAAGCTTCACTATTTTTGGAGCATCGACTCAACATAGCAACATGTCCTTCTGAAGTACAGCGTTAATGCCTAAACTGCAAGGTTTCCTGTGAAGGATTTTATTTCCTTCCTGCTCTGGAAAAGTCATTATCTTACAGAAAACAAAAGAATTTGAAAGGTAAATCAATGATTGTTATGTCCTTGTAGACTGTGGGGTTTTTACACCTCATATTCTGAACAATTTGAGAATAAAAGATTTATAAAGGATGTTTTTTTAAGATAGCAGAATTTTGAATTTAGTGTGGATTTTCTCTAATCTACAAAGGCTCAAAGTTATACATACAGCTGGACTCATACAGTGGTGTCCAGTTTTCAACTTTTTAGCTGTTCATTTGAGGTGAAGTTGAAGAAGGTACTCCATCATTTTTCCACTTACTTTTACAATGCAACAATACCACTGACTGAAAAATACAGGTTGATGTTACCACCATGGTGACTTCTTTGTTTCGACTACTCATAACATCTTTCTTTAGAGTGCATTTGTCTTGCTCATTTGGGTAGGTGCAGATTTTTGTGATTCTGGGAGATGTAGGTATTAGACCAGATGCTTTTTGTTGGTGGATAATAACCCTACTCCACTGTAGAAAGGCACAACAATAATCTATGATCTTTGTGCCTTGGTAGTTCCTGGTTTGCTCTGAAAGATTCTGAACAATTTTCATTTATTTGAAGGTAAGAGTTTCACTGAGATGGCTGAGTTCAAACTGTTGGATCTTTCCACAGGACAATGTTAAGTCCAGAAATGCGCGGACGACTGTGCTCATAGTGTCTTTATTATTCTTCTTCCATCACTCATACATGAATATACCAAGCTCACTTATGGGAGTCATCACGCAGTTGTGATCCCACTGTAGATGGCATCGCTGTATGCCTGAGACAATGGTCCCAAACACACATCAAAAGTAGTTTTAAGTAGCTAACGTTAAGCTCTCTGAATAGCCTACTCAAACCCCTGACCTGAATGTTGGTGAAAACCAATGGATTATACATAAAAGGCATGTCTGAAAAAGGAAACAAACCATTTTAAATGAACCCTACCAATTCTCTCATCCAGATTTAAGGTACAAAATTGTTGAAGACTTCAAAGAGTATGTGGTCGAGTAATGTATTAAGGGACATTGAACCCATTCTTTAGAAAAGAGAGCTTGACCTTGTATATTAAAGCCTGTGTGGACTAGAGAAAATGACAGTCAGTTATAATTTGTGTTGCCCGTTCTAGCTTTTAAATGAGCTTGAAGTTTTATGTTGAATAATTCTTCCAACCTGAAAAGATCACTTCAAATAAATAATTAAAAGCCTAAACTTTAAATGATATTAATGCACGTCACTGCGTGTCACTGTCTGACTGGAACTGTATGCCGTATATACTGTAAATATATCTAATCAGTTTCAAAACTCACATGAGAATTTCAGACTAAGTAAAACAAGATTTGTTGAGGTTAAATAGGCATGTTTTTGATCACCTGAGCCATGGCTGCTCCTCTGTTTGTTTTTATCAACAGCAAACACAGTACAGTCACATGTTCAGATACCTGATGCTGCATCATTGTCCTACTGAGCATTCTGTAAATATTTGCTGCTTCACTCTCTCCAGCTGTAGTTTTCATTTGATAATGTGTGATTTTAAAAAGAAGTGCCCATAAACACAGACTGTGGGTGAATAGACTTATAGATTGTATTGTACTGCAATGGCTGGCTGCCGCCTCATTCAGCAGACTCATGGTTGTCTTTAAAGATGGATGCTCAGTGCTTGTAAACCACAACATGGGTTTGTGTTATTTCTGATGCAGACTGACCACAGTTCTTTATATACTAACCTGTATGTCCACAACTTAATGTACTGCAATTGCTCTTCTATTTTGATAAGAAAACATTTTAAAGGAAATAGAAACAGAAGCAAATGAAATAATCTAATGTATCTTTATCTCAATAACCAGTTTTGAATGATATTTCAAGACAGTATAAAAGTTTACTTTGATTTTAATTTACAGAAAAACATTTTTTATAACTGCTGTAACTTTTAGTAGAATCAGTGTCTTCAGGTATTGGCATTGAGAGGCATTAAACAGGGTTTTACTGACCAAACCTTCTGGTAGGTTTAAAGTACCGATTCCAGATTTAGCAGTTTCCTAGTTGTTTAAATGGTCCAGTTATTTATGTATCTGCCTTGCAGATACAAAGATGTACAAAGATATGAAGATTTCAGTAAACAACCCTTTTCCATCTCCTTTCTGTGCATGTTCTAAACTAAGCCAGTCTGTCATAGATTGCTTTAGACACATCAACAGAAATTCTTGGCAAAAGCTTCACAACTTAGAGACACAATATGTACCACATGTATATATGTTCCACTACTACAAAACAAAGTAAGATGGTAACAAAATGTCATAGCAATGAGCCAATAATGATAATGACTGAATTGATTATGATTTACTCACGTCAGCATGTCAAATGCTTGAAGTCACTGACATGGCTGATAATTCAGCTGATTATTATCTGACCACCTTGAGGGTTCTAAGACTACAATGGACTTTCAGATTCAAACAGTCAAGCCATCAGTCAGTATGGAAAAAAGAAAGTTATGTACAGCAAAAGTAACAAACTTTGTCTTTAAGAAGTAGATCAGTTGAAATTTAGATCATGCAATTTTTGAAATACTAAAATTCATGCCAAGATAATATAAAGTGAGACCAGTCTGAGGAATGTAAGGCATACAAATTCATTTGAAAGCAGATGAAGATTAAAGGATTGAAAGTTTTGTGCATTAAATATACAGTTAAGCTCAATAATATTTATTTGAAGAAATTTTTTACTTTTATGAATGGAATGGAGATAATATTAAGATTTTGAAGCAAACCAGCCAGAGTCTCAACTTAAATCTAGTAGAGAATCTGTGGAGGGAGCTAAAGGTTAGGGTGATGGGAAGTAGGTCTTCCAATCTCAAAGAGTAGAAGCTCATCACCAAAATCAAAATACTAATGGAAACAAACAAGATGCTGGTCAGAAATTGTAAAAGAAAGTAATCTTTGTTGATGCATTATTGTGCAGGGGAAAAATCCAGCATTTTAGTATTTGACCTGTGGATCAAAGGTCTGAGACAATCAAGGGAAAACTGGCTAGTTTTATGTGTAACAAGGGTTGTAACATATACCAATTGTTGATGCATAAATAATTAATATACCAATCCAATGAAGATAGTAAAATACAATTTTTGGGATGTCTGTGATCCTACAATGGAGAATTAAACATCATGGAAGTTTTGCAAAATCAGAATTATGTTCTTCATGTTTGCTTTAAGTTTGTTATACGCCGTGGTCTGAAGCCTGTTATAACCATATTTATGACACTGATAATCTCCTGTATCCCACTGGTCCAAAGCAAACACTCATGTAAATCAGTCTACCCTCCCAAAACCTCCTTTATATCTAGAAAAATGCAAATTCAAGCTTACATAACAAATTCCCACATGAAAAATATAACTTTCTCCAGCATTTTAGCACCATTAACTTACTTAAAGTAGATAATGACGGGATTGAAAAACTGATAATTGTGTCAATTACCTTGCTTTGATTGAAATCTGTCTTCTCTGTTCTTTATTGAAATTGGATCTGAATTGCCACATTCTGTGAAGTAACAGTGTCTTTCTTAAAGAGGTCTCCTCAGAATTGGCTCTTTCAGTGAGTTTGTAAGAATGGGGTTATTTGAGTGGAGTAAACGAGTTCAGCTGACAGGCAGTGAATGGTTAAATGGGTTTGCAGACAGTGTTTGAAAAAGCTGGGCAGAATGGGAGCTTTGTACTTCTGGTGCACATTTCCTGAGATAAGCCATTTGGCTATCCCAGGTTTGGCTGGCCTAGGTAAATGAGCACTGAGAGCTACAGTATTTATAACATGTTTTAGCATATCTTACCTGGTATAGCTAAATCGTTGTCCTGTATCTCAGGAGCCACTCGCAGTCGTGAGTAGATGTACTTTACAAGTCAGACTCAGTGGTTTAAGAGCAGGTTGGATGTATTGTTCTTTTATGGGATAGAGGACAGTAGTTGGGTTATCACTGAGGGTTGGGTAGAGCACTACACTGTAGCTTTTGTATACAGGGGAGGTAACCTGAGGTTGAAAAAGGAAGTCCTTTCAGTGACTGATGTCTGCAGGCTGTGGAGCACCTGCATAGGCTGCATGCATAGTTTGGGGAAAGGTGGAGTCAGCATGAGAGAGAAGCTATTCGTGTGCACATCTTCATGGAGCAAATGTTGGCGATGAGCTGCAAGCCTGGAGTCGATTGGGACAGAACAGAGATGGGAGGAGAGCAGATGGCAAATTCAAGCTTCCTCATGGAGGAGGATGTGGACCTTGGGTTAGATTCTGGGTTTAACATGAAAGAAAACTCAGAGCTGACTCTGACAGAGCATGTGTGTGTAGATTCAGATGAATGCCTAGAAAAGCAAGTCTTGGGTTTGTTTGTGACTGCAGGATGGACAGAGTTTCTGTCTACTGGTAGGGAGCAAAAAGAAGAGAGTCCAGGACGAGATGGAAAGAGACAAACTGAAGGAGTGGAGATCCAGACTGATAGAGTTTTGGTGGAGAATGGAGAGAATGATCGAATGATGGAAGGAAAGACGACTAATCAGACTGTGGAAGAGATGGATGAAGATCTGAATACACATTTGGATCCTAAAGAGATGTATGGATGTTATCATGTTCGGATTTCTCTTGAAGAAGTGGAGAGATTCTACAAATTTTCCTGTCATTGCCACTGGCTCTGTGGTAGGTGATAGCTGATATGAATGTGACTCTAAACCATTTTCATAAGGATTTAGTTGAGAGATGCACTGATCCAAATTTTGTAAAAGCTCTGACCCATCAATATGTGGTATTAAGTTTCTCTTTAAAATGTATAAAAGACAGAGATATGAGACCAGTATTAAAAAATATTTTTCTAGCCTTCCTGCTGTGTGGGATCAATATTAATTTATATTGCATCTATGAGAGTAGTCACTGTAAAACAGGGTTGTAGTAATATTTAAAAACAAAAACAAAATATACAGGAAGTTTTAAAATGGCTTTAATATCTCACATAAGCTAAACGATTTGTGTGGTTAGTCCTGCTAGCATGACAAAAATGACAGTCTTCATGTATGTTTCTTAGAGAATGTGAATCCTTACCTTAACTCTGGAGTTTTCAAAAGGTGCTAAAATTTCCAAATTGAGCATATTCCATGACACACAGAGGTTGAAAACTCAAAAGGATTGAACAAAGCACTTATCCTGTATTCTTCTGAACCTTCCTGTTTTCTGTTGAAAGTCTCACTCTCTCTTTCACTCCTTCCCCATCCAAACAAACCAAAGATATTCCCTTGACATGTAGAAAATAGTTTCCTTTTAAATGTCTTCTTACGTCTCTATGCTACCTCCGGCTTGATTTTTGAAAACTTCACTGACACTGAAAACAACTGATGCTGAGCCTTGTTCTTTCATTTACTTACTTTTGCATTCAATGATCTGAAAAGACTGAATTTTTGAATTTTTGGGTCAGATCAGATCAAGAATAAATGTAATAAATGTAAAATCCAGTTGCCACCCAATTTTTTCAAACCATCTCTTATTTATTCATGTTACTTTTATTCACAGGTTGAAAGAATCCTTAGTTAAAGCAACTGTTTTTCAGCTCTTCAGGTGCTGTTTAGATGAGAAAAAATTTTTTTTTCTCCAGTTCTTCATGCATCGGCCTGCATTTTCTTTTTCCCACTATAAATTCAACAGTTTGATAAGAAAAATTGTAAAACACAGCTCAATCAGCTGCTCTGTGCTCCATCACTGTTTTTGTGAGTAGGATCCTGAAATGGATTTATTCTGGTGATCTGTAAATTAATAATCATTAAAAAATATTGATAAACATCTTGAACCTGGTTTGGATTAGTTTGTTTCACATTGTTCCTGTTGCTCTGTCTCTCCAACTGTGGGTAGGCTCACATTTTAATTATTTGGTTATTTATCAGATAAGCTCAGTTAATCATCACAATCACCTTAGACACTACTTTTTTGAGCTGTCATCTGAGCCGTCTCACCCTTTGTGTTCCTTCATATTGCATGAACTTACCTGTCACTACTCTGAAGACTGCAGTTAGCTCTATCGGTGTGTCTCCTCTTCCTTCACCGTCATTGCTGTAATCCCACTTATTGCTATTTGTTGCCCTCCCCCTCCTTTTTGTAAATATATGTACTGTCTATTACTTTAAAAAGCGGAGCCTCTGATTGTGTGGGAATGTACTCAAATGTAGCCCCAACCTCACTCTAAAAAGTTAAAATGGCTACATGTTGATGGTTACAGGTCAAAGTGAATGCACGCACAAAAATAATATCAACATGATGAAAACAAAATACCCTGGAACGTGAGTGTGTCATATGAATAGCCATGAATAAAATTATTTTACATTTCAAGCAAGAAAACATGTAACTCTGATGGTGTTTTTCATTTCTAAAACAGAGAACCAACATTTCTGTCCCACCTTCTGGTCCTGTTTAATCTGTGTCAGTGGTGGCAGGTGGTCCAGGTGTTGTCGCTGTGACCCACTAACGTTTGACTCGTCAGCCATAAAAGTAAACCCGAGCAGACACTAATCCCAAACCCTGAGCCTTATTAAGAACATTAACGCTTGAACGGGCAGCTGAGCTGTGTGTGTGTGTGTGTATATGTGTGTTTGGGCAAGAATTCCTTTGTCACTAAACAGCAGAAAAGTTTCTTTCGTTGCAGAAAGTTAACATTTTTAAGTGTTGGGCAGTATTCATATTTCAGTACTGGAAAGCTTTCCTAGAAAAAACATCAAAGTATACCATACTACCATCTGACTAAACAGACTTGTGATATTGTTTTATATTTGCATTTAATTAAGGACATTTGGATGGTTTCAAAAAGACTTTTATTCTTAATTTTCTTAGAACAAAAATGCAGCAAATTTGTGGTGTCTGACAGACAGACAGACATTCATTAAGATTACAGAATCAGAACTGGCTGTAAACTTTCCAGCTGAAGCTCCGATCCTAAGGTGGGGTTTGTAGGAAAAACAGAGCTATATTTCTGTGATCTCCAAAATATCCAGGCAGCTCCTCTTTATCCTCAGTTGTGTTGTACACTGCTATCCACATAATGATGTACATTATCCACAAATGGAGAAAATGTGGAACACTGGGGAACATTCCCTGGAGAGACCAGCCTACCAAAATTAATCCAAGAGTGTAATGACAGCCAGGAGATTATGAAAGGTAACGGGATCAACATCTAAATCGCTGCAGGTTTCACTTCCCTTCAGTTTTCATGATTCAATAGAAAGAAAGCAAAAATGACATCTATTGAGGATAAAAATCATGACTAACTAAAAAGAACACAAATGCCCGTCTCACATTCAACTTCAAATAGCCTGGTGATCCCCAAGACTTTTTCAAAATTATTCTGTGGCATTAAACTTACAACATTTCAGTAAAAACATCATACTGACAGTAAAACATGGCGGTGGTAGTGTGATGGTCTGGGGTTACTTTGCTTCTCCTCAGTTTGTGACCTTAATCTCAATATGAAGCTCACCTAAATTAAAACATTTGTGCAAAAAAAAAAAAAAAAAAAAAAAAAGTGGGTCAAAAGTCCTCCACTGCGATGTAAAAGATTCATCACCAGTTATCACAAATGCTTGATACCAGTAGTTGTTAGGTGTTAGGGAGCAATTTCTGTTTTACATAGGGCTAAGTTTGCCTGAACAGCTTTTCCCCTTAATAAATGGATTCTTTATTTGAATATTTTTTTGTATTTACCCAGGCTATCTTAATCTGATACTTGTTTAATTATCTGAAATATTTGAGAGAGGAAAAAAAGCAAAAACAAAAGAAATCTGAAAGGGGTCAAATACTTTTTCACAGCACTTTATTTTTGATATTTCTAGTGTATCCATCGATCAATACTGCTTCAGTAGATGTGGTTGCAATCAAAGTTATTCAAAGATCTATTAAGCTTCATAGTTTTTTTTTTTTTTTTTTTTTTATTTGCTGTAAAGACGTTTGGGATGTTCACTATAGTCTTCTTTCTTTGGAGTTTGACATTCATTTATTGTGACATCACTATCCGATGCTGTCTCTTGTTTCACAAACACGGCCTTCGGGGCTTTTCCAGTTGAGCAAGAAGTGTGGTGAAAGGATATTTACACATGTTGATGAAGAAAATGGCTAAAAATGGGCTGCATCTGAAACTGGACATTAGTGAGGGGATTTTTTAGAAACAGAATAGCCTCTTTCCAGCCTGATTGAGGGGTTGGTTTTGATGTGATATGCGTGGGAGTTTCAGGGGGCAGGGTGTGGTTGGCTGAGTAAGTGATATCAGGTCAGACAGGGGAAACTGATGGAGGCCTCTTTGTGAGCTTCAGTTCATGTGGAGCATGAGAGAGGCTGCGAGGGCTAAGCTTTGTGTTCGCACACCCGAGGCCATGCTGATGGTTATTAATCATTGTAACATCGACTTACAAAGTCTCTATCATTGCACAGATAGACGTTTATTTGTTTTGATTCATATTCATCTGCCTTGGTAGAGGATAAAGCTTCTAAGACATACTAAGCTTCAAATGACATACAGAAAACATTCATTGAGCAGTTCCTGATCGAGTCATGTTTACTAGAAAACGCTGTAAAAATTCAAGTTAGGTCTGAAACAGAAACAATGAACAACCTCTTGGAGGTTTTGGAATTAAAGGTGCAAATATTAAAATAAGAGGAAACTGTTTAAAAACACAAAACAGACTCAGTCGGTGTGTTTCAGCCATGCTTGTTTGAATTCAAAAAGGGTTATAAAGAAATAGATTTTGGTTTGATTTAGAAAAAGGAGTTCTTTCATTGCAGAAAATGAAGCAGATCGTTTTTATAGATCTAGTGATTGAATAGTACACCCACTCCTGCTGACTTATAACCTATTTATGCTATCTCCTATTTATCCTAGTTTTACAGCTGCCTACATCATTTTGTAGTGTATTTTGTTTAAATTAACACATCTGATGTGTGTATTTACTCCTTGCTGTGTAATTAGTGATCTCCAGCTGTCATTTAAGATCTAAAACCATCTGTTTCAGAGGTTGTATTGGATAAAGCCTCTGAGATGCCTCAACATTGGCACTGGGTCAGTTCATTCCTCGGACAGTTCTTATTCCCATTTTGTACCACATGTTGCCATTTTGTTCCAACTTACTTCCATCTTGTTTCCGTAAACAAACTATTTTGTACTCATGATTGACAAAAAGCAAATCAGCAGAATTGTCATATTAGCTGATCAAACTAAATTAAATACAAGTGCTCTCTTACTAACAGTTGTTATATGGTGGAGTCACATAAACATATTTTCAAACAGCAGACTATGAGCAAATTATGGAAAAGTACTGTTAACCCTCAGTTGTACCAAAGGTCTCCAAGGTGACAAATTTATGGAAGGTAACTGCACTGCAAAACAGCTCATTTTCATAACCAGATTAAAATAAAAGCAAAAGTATGAAGGAGTGAAACAACCAACAGCCCAGAGTGTTGCATCATCTCGCTTCTTATTTCATTTCTTTTAGGATCTTCATAAACATGCATTGAAACTTATTTTCTGCCTATTTTGTCTCTTGTGTTAAATCATTAGCTTTCCAGTCTGTTAATACATGAAGCTGTTTGGTTCTCATTGTTGTCACTGTTGTCACCTTCATAGGACCCTACGCCATTATGCCACTTTAAGGTGTTTTTACACTTCATTTTATAAAGCTAATCTTATTCTTATTGATGTTATTTTATTACTTAGGCTCAGATAGAAAAAGGCACTGTCTGTCTCTCTGGTTGACAAATATTTCAGTACCATGGTTGAAATGGTTTATTTATTGATTAGGTGCAGACAAAATGCAGTAACCTGAGAAAAAAAACTATATTCATCCACATAATCTAATTTAAAGCATTTTCTGTCTTTCAAAAATAGTTTGTTGACTGTGGTTGTTTGGTTTTGATCTGTGCTCAGGAGAGCAGATCAAATTGTCAGAACAATAATATTCCAAAGCATGTCGCTGGTTCTCTACATAGTTCTCTGTTCAGATTTGTTTAGGAAGTGTTTACATTTCTCATATTTGTTTCAAGATACTCCTCAAGTTAAGCACAACATGTTTTGTTGTGCTTAACTTCCTGTTTTGCTTGACATTTAGTTTTTCTTCCCATATATATACTCTGGGCTCCCTTCCAGGAATTAACAATTTGACATTTTGATTTGTTTAAACCTAAATAAAAGAAGTTTTAGAGAAATTGTACCTGTAGGGTGATTGTTACAGTTTCTTTAAAGGAACAACTCAGAGTGTGATTTGTATGGCGTGGTTTGGAGCAGTCACTATTTTATCTGCCCTCTGCTGGGGCCAAGACCAAAGCAGAGATCTGCCATCTTAATCTAACTACACTAATCTCACCAATCTCATTAATACATGCAACGTGGTGTTGACTGACTTGGCCTTCACTGTAAATAACAATAAACTTCTTAGTAAATTTCACTTCAGTTAAAAGTATTTATGTAACACCAATTCATGACAGCATTGTGAAAGCGTTTGTTCAGTTCATGTCCAGTTGTATAGAATCCATTTTGGCTCATAGTCAAATTCAGTTAGTCATGATATGCCAATAGATAAAATGTTATCTGTCTTAAGGAAGTGTGGTCAGTTGCACTGAGTGGGTGATTTTGATTTTGAAGCAACTCCCCATCTTTAACAAGCACATGGCGACAGTGGAAAGGAACTACTTCCTCAGTAGTAGTAGCTCAGTATGAATGGTCATCTATTGTGACCAGCTTGAGGTTTGTATTGCAAGGACGTAGACATAGAAAAAGCACAAGAGATCTGAACCAGGGGTACTTTTGACTGGATGGATGGTAGGGAAGTACACAATGTTAATAGTATCAGCAGCTATGTCAGTAGCTCTGTTCGGGGAAGTGACACAGGAGTACTTTCTAAAGAAGGAAGATTACAAGAAACCCCCAAAAGACTTAAATGAAATTTTAATGATTCACTGTACCTTTTATCCAACGAATCAAGATTTTTTATCAATATAATTCTGATTCTGCTAATAATTCTGATTATATGTAATCTGTTCAGTTACATAACTCTAAATTGTCGTTATTTTCACATTTGTTGCTATTTTTATTTAAAAAAAAAAAAAGGATGCATGTTCAAAATGTGAATTTAGTTATCAACAGTTTTTGCAGATTTTTTTAAAGGTTTGCTTGAAAGGTTGGTAAATATTTGAATTTGCTCCTTTTTTCCAGATGAGATCATGCAGCTGGACACCAATCCCCCCCGCGCTGCTGACATCACACCTGATCTCAGAAAGCAATTCGCCTTCCTTTCAGGTGATGGTTTTATGTTTTTATCTTCCCTCTGAAGTTACATTTATGCTTGTTTTATCTGTCAGTTACTGTTGTCACCTCTGCTTACTTGTCTTAAGTGACTATGTGTTTTTAAACCGGCTCAGTTTATATTTGCTTAGGTCACAGTTAATATTTGCCATTCAAATGCCATGTCTCTCCCTTTCCTCTTTACTTCCTCTCTGGATGTAGCACCATATATCTGCTGCTGCGTCGCTTCTTTCCCAGATCTATTTTTGACTAAAGTCTCACAGTATGCTTCATTTTTAATGGAGCTACTCCATCATCTCCTAGAATAAAATAAAAACTGTCCTCTGTATAATGACCTTGTGGACGCAGCAGACACTGGAAACATTTTTGAAAAACCCAAACAGAGGTTGAAAGCATGACCATGCACTTGCTGTTGCCATGGTGACGGAAGAAGAAAAGGCAGGCGGATTGATATTCTAGTCACATGTGCTGACAGAGCAGCTGTTGCTTGGAGGGAGGTAGATGGTGTGTGTGTGTGTGTGTGTAAGAGATTGATTGAAATTGTTGAGGTCATCAACAGCAAGCATAGTGTTGCAACACAGCAGCATCTCTGTTCCATTTCACATCTTTTTATCATTTTATTGCATCTTCACTTCTGTGATTCTTCTAAAAAGATACTTTGATAATATTCAGAGATGCACTAATCAGGCCTTTTCTGGCCAATACCGATTTCTGTATTACTTACTGATTCCAGTCATGTTCTGTTTTTTTACTTAGGACTGCTTCTGCTGTATGATGTTTTGATGCTTCCTGGCCTGGTCGTTGTTGAACATGAGAATTTGTTCTCAACCAATTTACCTGGTAAAATGAGTTAAATAATTAAAATGCAGCATGAAAAAAATGACCCGTCAGGGCCAAAACAATTGACCTTTTCCAGTCCCTGGCCGATTGATTGGTGCATTTTTAATAGACATTGCTTTTACAACCAAATCCATTAATACAGTGTTTTGACTTGTATATGTATGTCTTAAAGATATTACTTTTGAAGATGAAATTGGGATCACTTCAAAAATCTTTCTGATAGTATGCATCAATATGTATTTTAATATGTATTACAGGCCATTTCCCATAAAATAGATCAAAGCTCTGTCAAACACAAAGTTCTTAAGCTTCACACTTGCTATGTGTTTTAACTCTCTTTGATTACAAATTTTCAATGACGACACAAAATTTTTTTTGTGCAGGTGCTATGGGGAGCTTGGCATTTTCTGGGGGATACAGTGAATTTATCATAGGTCCCTACATTTCTCTACAACACATTCAACTTTTTTCAGTGACACCATACAAAACCAAGACCATTACAACAGTTTATTTAGAAACAAACTTGATCTGTAAAGCCAAAACTCAATGACAAGTAACAGGGGGGACATTTTCATTTAGTGTCAGACATCTTCACCACTGGAAAACGTGTCCGTTGTTGTGGTAAAGGAGCAAAGCCTTAAAAATTCTGTCTTGAACCAGGGTTCTGGAGATTTTTGGCCATTTCAGCTGTTCAACTGTAACCGTTGCAGTTTCTCAGATTGTTTTTTTCAACAAGACAAACAAGTTAAACTGTGTTCACAGTTCACCAATTAACTGGAAATGTCAAAGACACAAATATCAACTTACTGAAGTCTAAATATGCATCTTTGTAATGCTGCATAACATGTAAGAACTCCTGAGTGTTGTTAATGGTATATCTTTGCCCTTATTTGTTTTGCAGGATCTTGCTAACCTGGAGGAGCTCTGGCTCCTAGTTTTCCTCACTAACTACAAAGTCATGCAACATGAGCAAAATGTGTTTTTTGATAACTTCTCCTGAAACTCATCTGTTGCGCCTCAAACAGACAGGATGGATATTTTTGCAGAACTGGTCTTTCTGCCTGTATATCACCAAGCAGTCTAGCTTTACCACCCACTGGTTAGCAGGATGTAAAATGAGGTTAAAGGCTTATCACCATTTCCTTTTGGGGTTTTTTTTTGTTTTTTGTTTTTTTGTTGTTGTTTTTAATTCATAACACATTCATATTTGACTGTTTATTATGGATTGTTTATGCATTTAGATTCAATTCAATCACAGTAAGATTTTATAAGTATTTTATCACAGAAAAACATTTGCCTTTTTTATTTACATGGGGTGCTATGTCTGATCCAGGGGGGAGCTATAGCACCTCCTAGCGCCCCCCTAGAGCCACCACTGCTAATCTTTCCTCTTTTTTTCATGCTAGGAAGCAGTTTTAAAATAATACGAAAACCATAATAAATGGCTTTTAGCAATGAGAGGGCATACGATTCTGACAGAATGATGACCTCAAATAAAGATGTCAGTTTTACAGTATCGTGGTACACAAGGATTGAAATCAACGACAGAACATAACATCATCTCACTGCATTTTATTTTAAAGAGCACAATCTTAATGAGGATTATGGGTAGAGCTCATTTAACTTCCCCACTTTGACTCTGTGATTTTTATTTGGAAATACTTCTATAATCCTGAATTTCTTGTAAGCAAGGTAAAAACCTAATAATGTTCTTTCAGCCAGCTGACAAGCAGTGTCAATATTTGGTGGAGGGCATGCGCTACATTAGTCTTTTAATACAGATGAAAAACACTCTGGTCACTCTGGGACTTCTTACAACATCTCAATAAAAGGATTTAAACTGATTTAAACAAAAAAAACTTTGCTCTTTTCACTCTTTTCATCTAATCTCATGGAACTTTCTCATCTCCTCTCTGTAGCCTCTGATTCTTCTGTTTCTTTCTAAATCGAAAATTATTTTCCTTCACAGACTAAAGATAAGAGCTATGACATACAGTGATGATTTCAGTTTTATCACTGGTACATAGAGTGTTTGTACAAAATTCCTGTAAAATCAGCAAGAAAATGCTCAATGTTTTTCTTTCACTTTCTTTCAGGGGGAAGAGGAGATAATGGCAGTCCCATCATTGTGTTTCCAGAGTTTCCTGCATTTGGGGAGATCACGGACAGAGAGTTTCACAACGTCCTAACCTATCTAACAAGTGTGCCCAGGTAAGGTCTGTTAGTGACCGACTATCACACACTGTGACAGTGGATGAAATTCCCAGCAGTTTTTCTTACTTCCTACATCCCATTACATTTTCTTCTATTTCTTATCAGTTCACTCTCATTACTTCATTTTGTCTTACTCTTCATACTGCTGCATTTTTGTGGTTATTGGAAAATTATTAAGGTCGTGGACAAGATACTTCATGATGAAACTCATTAAATTAAATGTTGTGAGTGTATAACCTGCCACTAGGTGGAAGTGGATCACAGTACAGCTCATTATTAATCTGAGATTTTAGAAACAGTGGTTTCTGTAATATTTCAAAAAGGTAGAGTGTGATTCCTGTATAAGACAACTAAATGCATTAATCAGTATTTTGTCTACAATACATGTTCAGATCAATTTGGAAAAAAGACCACATATAAAATATACTCAGACCTATCCCTTTATTCCAAATTACATATAGTTATCATCTATATGTACAGTTCAGTATAATTCCATAGTCTCTGTTTTTCCTGATCCTGCCTGAAAAAGCAAAGTAGGGCAAAAATAGAAGCTGAAGTTACTCTGACTGGCTGAGTCTGAATAATGCATACAGACAACAGAGCAGAGCTGTTTTTGACAAAAATGTCTGAACTCACATGAACTTTTACTTCCAAAGATTAAGTTTGGGTTTATATGCTCTTTTAAGAAAATCTGGGCTTAAGTAGGTTCATTAAATGTGTTTTTAGTCACACAGTAAAATATAAACGCCCCCTTTTGTTTTAGTAAGGTAAATTGTTTTCAAAAATTGTTACAGGCTTCTTCAAACATAAAACTGATTTATGGCTGAAGGATGCCCCCAACAGGACAGAACAACATCAGCAGATGTCCTGTTTCTGCATCTGCTTAGGATTTTATAATGTTTCTCTGGTGCTGTCTGTTTGTGTCAAATACTTTTCTCTGCAGAAATATATTCATATTATGTAGTTTATTAATATTAAAAATATGCATTAAATTTCTTTTTGGACTGCCAAATACAAAGCTAATGTCATTTTCTACATCCAATATTTTTGGAAACCTCATCTGTAGACTCCAACAACAAATGATAATTCATTCATTGTATTTTATTTTCATTTTATCATTTAATACAGATTACACACAAGCATTGTGCTGACTGGTTTTATGGTAAACAGTGTGTAGTGATTTACAACCTTTTTCTTCTTAGTAATGAAACAGTAGGGAAGGGTAAAACTGAATTTTTGTTGCTGTGTCTGCAAATGTATTCATGCAGCAAATTTTCCTCAACGCTGCTTTGCTGTTAGGGCAAAGCTTTTTACAGATCAACACACAGCTCAAGGTGCTTCTATGCTCTTTGTCCTGGGAAACTGGATTATTTTAGCAACAGAAGCTTGTACAGCTGCAGCATCACCAGGTAGTTTCAATAAATTTGAAATGGTAGCCTATATCTGAGATTATCTCTGATTATTGTAAAACAAAAAATCAATGACTAGAAAACTAGACTGCTTGATTTAGTAAATGTTTGCTCTTCTAATTTTTTTTTCACTTGGAGTCCACTGCAACATTGATATTATTTTGCATTTTTAACCATAGTGAGGCAGTTCCTATAACGCTGAGCAAATACAGAGGCTAGTTTACATTGATATGGCCTTACACAACTAATTAGAACAGAGAATAACATAAATGGTGATGCACCGATCAAAATTTTGATTGGTAAACCCACCACTGTGGGTCGTGTAACAATAACTCTGGGGTCTTGAAATCCTTTGCAGAAGTCAAACAAAATAATGAAACTGCGAATGGTGAAAAGAATCTTATACTATAAATGTCAAAACAGATCAGATCACACACAGGCCCCCACCCTCGGCTGTCACAGTGCTTACAAATAGATAAAGATTGGTTCCGTGAGCAACAGGTCCAGGATGGAAACCCAGGCAACCCTCTGCCCAGCACCATCCAGCTTATTTTGGAGGACTACAAGGTGTTTCCAGGTCAGATGGTATATATAGTTCCCCGGGGTGTCCTCCTAGTGGGATGTGCCCAGAATACCTCCAAAAGGAGGTGCCCAGTAGGCATCTTCATCAAACACCCAAACCACCTCAACTGACTCTTTCCAATGCTGAGAAGCAGAAGCTCTAGTTTGAGCTCCCTCGGTCTCACCCTAGCTCTAAAGCCTGAGTCCAACCACCCTACAGAGGAAGCTAATTTCATATTTGTCTTTTGGTCTTTCATTTGGCCCCAAAGGCAGATTATGATTATCACACATAGGCCCCCACCCTCGGCTGTTACCCAGCTTGCATGGCACCATAGTGGAGGCTCAACCACCAGGCAATGGCTGGCACGCTTCTACCCAGGCTTGGCATATTAGGATTCTTCTTCCTTAAACAACAGCTTCCACTCTGAACAGTGTTGTTGTTACAGTAGTTTTTTTGTTGGTGTGTATCTTAGCAGTGTTTTAATAATGTCAGAATTGTTAACATAAAGTAAAGAGTCTCTCCATATTCGCTGAGACCTCCAGCTTATTTGTTCTTCCGCATCTATTACTCGCTCCTAATTGGCTACTGTAGCTGTCTATTATTTACTTGCAACACTGTGATTGGCTTAAGTTTCGCATCTCCTGGTCTCTCATTGGACAGTCCAATAATGCAATATGGGCGGTGGATATGCTTAAATCTTTTATGGTCCGAAGCATTATTCTCCATAAACTACAAACACAGTTGGTCGTGAGCTCTCCTACCTGCTGCAGATGGAAGACTTTTGTTTCAGCTCTTTCAACCTGGTAGTTTAATCTATATGTACAGATTGATGAATTTAAAAAAAAAAACAAATAATCCATGCGCACATGAAGGTTAATGACTGTGCTGGGAGGCTTTTGTGCACTTCTGCTGATGGTGCATCTTGCTTTCAAATATGCTGCAAGTTCAGCTGCTGGATTTCACATGCAGTCAACTGTGTGGATGCATTCCTCTCTTCTGAGACCGTGGGATGGCTGTGTAGGAGGGAAGGGGTGGGAGGCATGGGAAAACATGTGAATCCTTAAGGCTGGTTGCCAAGAAATCTGGAGAGGCTTCAGAGCAGCTCTCTTTATGGACTGCAGCGGCTGTCTGAGAAGATAAGAAGCAGCATAACAAAGCAGCAGGCTGTAAGCAAGCATTTGTATTCCTTTTTCGTTCCACACGGGACACAGTATGTATGTTTTATTTGTTTTTACTTCTTTGAGCTGTTGTTTAAAAGGACTTATAATTCAAACTGATATTTCCCATCTCAGTTCCTCAACAATGAACCCTCTACCTGGAGTTATTGGATCCTTGCTTTGTTTTGAACATTGTACTTTGTTTTTTGTTGCAGCTTGTCATCAACAGACGTAGGTTTCATCTTGGTCATCGATCGCAGGCAGGACAGATGGGCAGCTGTCAAGGGGACACTACTTCGTATTGCAGTAAGTTTGTCTTTGTATTTGAATGTCTTCAGAAATAGCAAGTTACTGATATTTAACCATCTGAGAAAGCGATCCAGACAATGACTCAATTTACTCCCAGGAGTGGAACAGTTTCACCTCAAATATCACTTCCACCCTCGAGGATCAGTAGGAGTGTGATAACTTCCTTTAATGTGCTCCCATTACAGCCCATCATGTATTTCCATACCTGTAGGTGAAGTGAAAAACCATATAGTCTTCTGTTTTAAAATTAAATTCATTATCATTGCTACAGTTGTATTCATGTTTAATATTTCTTAAAAGGGAATTGCAATTTCCCATAGAGCCTGGGAAAGCATAAATTTAAAGGTCCAGGTCCAGATAGATATGAAAAAAGAAAAGTATAAAATAATATTCATATTTGTCCAGTTGCCACTTTGTATCCATCCATCCATCCACTATCAACTCAATCAGGAAAAGTATAGATTTTTTTAAATGAAAAATATGTAGGAACACTAAACCAAAGATATAAATTATTCTGGACAGATATTACTGAGCATATTGTACACTTTTTCTTCAGCATGATAACCAATTATTGGATGTTTCTGCTAAAAATTTGTCACACAGTTCACTGTCTGGCTAAATTTGTTGTTCTCACAGTAACTATCTTATCTTCTCATAAAGTCTCTCAGCATTTGTTTTGGTGTAGACAATGAACTGTTGATTAGCAGAATGGCTTAAAACTGTAATGGCAGGGGACAGCTTTGTTTTACTGAACACAGAGAACTGTTACTCCCCAATGCATGATAGAAATGTCCTGCTAAAATGCGACCAAGACAAAGGATTAAAACCTTTGCTAATTTAATGTGGAAAAAACTGCTTTCTTCTGGTGTGCTGAATAACCGAGCATTGCTTCATGTTGAGCAGATCTTCAGGTCAGTCATCCATACTGAATCACTCGTAGGATTAAAAAAAAGGATTAAATGTCCTATTAGGAGAATCAGATATGAATGCCACCACCCACTGCTTATAGACACATAGGAGATCCACTCAGTTTAAATTTAATTTAACTATATTAATCCCACAGGGCAGATTTATACAGGTTGGAAGACTTTAATAGAGGACATTCAGTCAGCCCTGCAATAATGTCGTGCTTGAGATGATTCGGCTGAGCTGCTAAATACATGATGATGAAAGCTGGAGAGGTTCTTCAGCCTCTCTGCGCTTGCTGGGATGTGGGGATCTGTGTGAGGTAATGAGCTTTTTTCTGTTGACAGAATTATTTTTTAAGGGCTTTAGTATTTTCATGTGTGCATATAAACATGTTTGTATATATTCTAGGTTGTGGGTATGATTGCAGAACAGTGTGATTTCATAAAGAGCTACAAGACTCAGTAAAGTGTTCAAGTACTAGTTTCAGTTAGATCTCCAATTGCATTGTTGGTCCCTGATGTTTGTTATTAAGCTGGCTTTTCTTTGAGGTTTGTTTGTGCCTGGTCTGCCTCACAACAAAGATCCAAGAGCTAATAGACCATGACTGTTACAGTTTGTAGTGATCAGATCCAAACAGCATGGCGACAAGCTACAATATATGTCTAAAGAAGAAGACCAAGTATGTTTATAGTTTTATTGCAGATCCATAAAGAAAAAAGTCTTGTTGTTTTTAGCTTGTAAATCCTCAACATATTCCAAGCAATCATGTACATTTTTCTGATCATGATCATACTCGAGATGCACCGATCAGAAATTTGCTGCTTGGTTCCAATCGATAATTTTTGTAAAGTTCTAAACTGGTGATACCAATTTTAGCTGATTTTGGTTTTGTTTTCAACAAAAACAACATATTTTTTTCTGGCTTTCCATTAGTAAGCAGTCATTAATTATTTATTTTAGAAGCAGAGGTAAACGGGGTTATAATATTATTTTACAACAAAGAGCTATGGATTATGAGGTTGACATTCAAACATACAAATTATGTGTGTGTGTATATATATATATATATATATATATATATATATATATATATATATATATATATATATATATATATATATATATATATATATATATAGTCAAGCTAAAAAATAGTCTGATTCTGGTTACTGTTTGATGTTTTTTAATGAATTTCTAAAATGTAAACATCTTGTTTTTTTTTTTTTTAAAGTCAAAATAATTATTCAGAAAACTCTAATAATGTATTTTTATTTGCTTTGAAAGTAGTAGTAGAAATATTTCTTTAGTTAGACTGTGAAAACTGAAATAAACAACTGATAAAATTAACTTATGTGGCATGTTAATTATATCTACTAAATATATGATTCAATTCTTAAATAATTTTTTAAAACCTTGACACACTTATTTGACACACCAGTTTTCCAGTAAAAATGTTGACACAGCCATTAATCATTAAGACCCTGAAAAAGGGGTTATTCTTTGTTCTACTGCAAAGTTATTTAAAAACATCTGCATATTCCACCGATTGTACACTTTATCCGCCCAGATGGTGAACAACCACTTTCTGTGCCTTTATCTTCCTTCTTCCAGCCCCGAGCAAGGACAAACACTGAGCTGATTTATTAATTCAGCTAAGAGAGGTTTTCCCATGAGATTTATATTAACAACGTATTTACCATCACTTTTGCTTAGACTAGCATTTCCAGCTCATTCAAGTACAGGGGCCAATCAGCCGAGCCATGCATTTAGGTCATTGGCTAATTAGGGCCACTTTAACAATAGCACAGCCTCAGCAAGGGAGATGAGAGTCTACCCTTAACTGTCATCCAGCCGCTTCCACAGTAGTTTGTCAGTGGGTGTCAGTTATGACATTTTAATTGGCGTATTATTTGGTTCGCCGGTTTAGCTGAGTGGAAACACGGCATGGTAAATATGATGTGTTTTATTTTAATGATCTGAAAACGTTTAGAGAAACTGTTCTTTCTATGAGAAGTTAGGTTTGTAATGAGAATATTAAGAAGCAGTTCTCAGTTTTACAAATCATAACAAGTAAAAGTAGAGAAACAAGTAAACAGACTGCATGAATAACATAAAACCGCTGTAATGTCTAATAGTTTTTGTTAAAAAGCTGACATGAAAAGCTACTTAAGCTGCATTTCTTATTAGCAAACAGATTTTTTTTAAAACTGCCCACTAGTTAAAACATAACTTGATCTATTTAGTTAAGCACATTTATGAAAAGTCCTTCTGTCTAATGCTTTCATTTTGAAGAAATTCAGGGATACATATACATACATGTTACTTCTGCCCTGCACCTCACCCCCCACCATATCACTCTATGATGAAGAGCAAGCTCCTTCAATTGTGCTTGAGCAACAACTTCAAATAGTAGCTAAAACAGAGACAAATAGAAAGTGATTGCAGAGGCAGCAGCATCTATTCTGAAAATAGATGGTTTGATGGAGGTGAATTATGTCTGCATTCTTATATAAGTACAGGATCTTCTACACAAACTTAAAAACTATGGAGTTTTGTTTTATCTATTATTTAGCCAAGATAAATATGGAGAAAAGAAAACTGAGTATGGAAAGTAAGTATTTTATAATACTTGGCCAATACAATACTTGGCCATAATACACTGTCCAAATACCGTCAAAAAAGAAAGGAAAAAAACGAATGTATGAAAAATACATTGACATTTTTGCATTGATTTATATTTTGAATACATTCTTTATCTTTCATATGCCACATTGAAACTTTTTTAACACATCAAGAAATCAATGCACATTTCTAAAAAATCAAAAAGTGCTAATTTACCTCTAGCCCATCATAGATGAGTGTTTTCAATTGGACCCTAGCTTTCTGAACTGGAACTGATTTAAATGCAAAAACACAGCACCGACAAACCTGTTATTTTAGTTTTGTAAACAAAATAAGTCTATCACTGATGATAAACAATGGTTTGAAGAATTTGTATTTAGTGTGAAATAGCTCTGTCCTAATAACTCTAAGTTATTAAAGATTTTCAAATGAAAGTGATCTAAGTTAGTCTAGAAGCCAGAGAAGCATTATCGTAAACAAAGTTCAGCCATTTTATGTTTCATGATTTCTGAAACTTTCATATAAGAAAATGCAATCCAATAAAGTTTTTATACTCATATGTTCAGAATGTTGTAAAAACTGCTGAAATAATCCTGAAATCCTGGAAAAATGTAGAATTTTCTGTAAGTAATAATCTAATATAGATTTAATAATCTAATTTCAGGGCTCCTTCCCCGGGAACCTCCAGCTGGTCCTGGTTCTAAGGCCCACCACCCTGCTGCAGAGAACTCTCTCAGACATCCTTTTTAAGTTCAACAAGGATGAGTTCAAGATGAAGGTGCCGGTGGGTGTAACCAGTTTTTCCAGTCTAGTATGAATACTTTATATTCTGTGTGTAGTTTATGGTCTTTTGTTTATGGTCTTTTCTATATGGTTCTTAATTGTCAAATCCCAAATTAGAGCTTTTATGCAAACTTTCAGAGATTTGTTACTGTACAAAAAAATAGAGTAAATGTATTTATATTCTGCGTTTAGTTAATGTAAATAAACAATAGAAACCAAAGAAAAGACCTTTTGAAATTTTCTGTAAAAAGTAATAAAACCTCATTTCTGATGAGGAATAAATTAGGACACCGCAGATTTATTTCTATTTAAATTGGCTAAAATCACACACTGATGTTATTCAGCACTTTGAAGAAAACCACGGTGAGATCCAGCGAGCTGTCTGACGCCTTCAGAAAGAAGACTATCAGCTTATGAATCTGGTACAGGATTTAAAGATGTCTTTAAAGAATTTTTAAATCAGTCATTCCACTGTAAAATAATAGCCTACAAGTGAAGGACATTCAAAACAACGGTCAACACGCCCAAGTCTTGCCGTCCAAGCAAGTTCACTCTGAAAGTAGACCAGAAGACGCTAAAAGATTTCATTTGTCTTCAAATACTCTCAAATGAAGCCAAGGCATAAATTCAAACTGGAAGACTCTCTCCACCGTCACCTGCATCATCCAGTTGCTACATCATGCGCCTCCGCTGCAACCCATCAGCATCTGACCACACCTCGTCGTAGCCAATCATAGTGCAAGTCTCCCTCCATCCATGGCTCCATCTGCTCACCTGCCGAGCTACAACCCACCTCCACCCCTTTTCCACCCTCGTCCTCTTGACTCTTTCAGGTTTCCTTCCTGTCTTTGGCCTCCACTCCACCACCAGTGTCCGGGCCCCGGAAGAAAGACTTTTCTAAACCTCATCCTAAGCTGGTCACCCAAATTTAATGCAATTCACAGCAGCCATGCCTTCTGCCGGGGTCCGAGCGGCAAAAACTTTAATTCATTTGTGTCAGTTAAAACTTTCTAATTCCTGCTATATCGCCGTGTGAGTCTCTCCAGGTTAAAATGTCATCCCAAAAAAAAAAAAAAAAAAAAAAAAAAAGACCAGGACTTCTGGAATAATGTTACCTGATCCAATGAGTCTAAAATGTACTACTTTGGATACAGAACAGAGGACATCTTTGACATAAAATTAAATACAGCTTTCCAGGAAAAGAATCTCATGCCAACTTTGAAGCTTGGACGTGGAGGAGTCATAGTTTGGGGATACTTTGCTTTACTTTTTGATTGACCTGTAATTAAATCACTCTCTATTCCAGACATGAATGAAAAAAAAGATTTGACATAGATATATGAACTAAATATATTATGTGATGTGTACTATTTTTTTCACATCGGTGCATGTGTGTGATGGGATATTTTCTCCTCAGGTGATCATGCTGAGCTCAGTGAGTGAGCTGCACTCCTATATTGACCGCACCCAGCTGACACGGGAACTTGGAGGAACGCAGGACTACTGCCATGAGAAGTGGATCTCGCATCGAACTGTATGAAAACACTCACAATCTTAACTGTAATGCACTCAACTTAATGTCCATTACAAACAAAAAAGCAATGTGTTGTATAAGAGCAAATATAAACACAAGTAAGACTTTTAAGTGGTGACAGTAGGCTTCAGAAGTGATTTACTCATATACTGAAGCCACTAAAAATGTTCTGTTCAGTAAAATCATAAAAACACAAAACTTTAATATGCCTTTTAGCTTAATGATGAGAATCTTTGCTGAAAATCTTAGTTATCTCTGTGTGCTTCAGGCCATTGAGGGATTTGCATTGATGGTGAAGAGAACAGCACAGACCCTGCAGTCATTTGGGACGGAGCTGGCAGAAACTGAACTCCCAAATGAAATCAAGATGACAACCATCCTGCTTAGCACACACACCAGCAAGAGGGACAAAATGAAGGTATCCTCATTTCTAACACATATTTTGTCTCCTGCTTTTTTGTTTGTTCTGGCTAATAAATGTTGCCCCATGTCTCTGTGTATTTCCAGGAGGACATACTGGTTGCTATGGATCACGGCAGCAGGCTGCTGGAGAGCATCAATGAACCTGTGATAAGAGACCCTGACCACAATATGAACCAGGATGAACTGGAAAATCTAGCCACAGTACAAAGGTTAGTCACACTTCTAGATGAGGCACCAAAATCCAAACACAATTTGGACAGTTTTCTTACAAAGTCACTCAAACAAATAATAAAGGGAATAACAGCTGAGATGTTGGGTATATCTACAGGTACCATTCAACAACACAACGAGGACTTCAGGTTCATAAGAATTAATTGAGAATGGTTGTAACATAAACACACAACTGTAATATACTATTTCATACTGAAATGTCATGAATTTTGTATATTAAATGTTCGGTGAAAAAATTGAAAGTTAACTGAAAAAGTAAAGTTTTCTGTTTCTTATCTTCTGACTGACTTTTACAGTTATAACAAAGTTACTAAACAATGTTTCAGTTTATATCATTTTGGTGCATTACATCTTTGACCCATATGGTTAAAACTGACTGGAGCCATTTTTGTTTGTTGAAACTGGTTGTTAAGAGCATTGGTTCCGACTGAGGACCTCAGAAAGCAGACCCATAGTTAATTTAATGACTGGCCAGTCACTAAATTAACTATGAAAAGTTGAATTATCTAAATAATTTTTTTAAAAAGTGAGTCCTGTTTTACAGACTTGTTACACACAGTGATATATTTTAATCATTTATTTATGTTCATTTAAATGACTATGCCTTACATCTTATGGAAACCTAAATTTTAGTTTTTCACAAATTAGAACATCACCTGAGAGCCCCCCAAAAAAGATTTCAACATTTATCTTTATTGAACAGAACTTAAAACTTATGACTTAGACGACTGTCTCCTCAGAGGGGCCCCCTGGTGATCAATCTAAAGAATGCAAGACATTCATCTTATTTTGATGTTAAAAGCATTTACTCAGATGTAATATATGTTAGTTAAAGGTATGAAGAAATTAATTTACTAAAAAACAGATTAAAGTCAGTAGACTATTTTCTTTATATATTATATAAACTTCATCAGCGTCCTCTTATCGGCAAATAGGAGGAAATTGTTAGCTGTCATATCAGCAGGCTTGATCTGCACATAACCTTCATATTCAGATATAGACAAGGACCATCACCCCCCACCACCACCACCTGAAAAAACTCTGCAAGCCCATTGTATTTTTGCTTCACAGCTTTTCCTCCAATTATTAATATTATTATCCACTGTTTTTATTACTCAGACTGCTGTCTCAGCTGGACGAGACAGAGAGGGCTTTTGATGAGTTCTGGGTAAGGCATCAGACCAAACTGGAGCAGTGTTTGCAACTGCGACACTTTGAGCACAACTACAGAGAGGTGAGCTGACCCTGGTTAACACAATCTCTTTTAGTTGACCTAATCCTTTTTTTTTTTTTTTTTTACGTGATGACTGAAAGTAACACCTGTTGTTGCAGGTCAGAGCTCTGCTCGAAAACCTGTCTGAGAAGCTTGCAACCTTCTCCGACGTTGGGATCAGCCCCGCTCATGCTGACCACATCTTCTGTGAGCTCACTTCCTTTGAAGAGAGAGTCTGTGTAAGTCAGTTAATGTCGAACAACAAGTTTAACCAGTGCATGGGGAAATCTATACAAAATGGCTTTGCTGTGTTAATTTTTTATTGACTCTAACTGCTTAATGTTGCACACTGATGTATTTTACAGGAGCACCTCCTGTTAATGCAGACAAGACATTTATAAGTCCTTTATAGGCTACAAAAAATGACACATACGATAGTATTTTTTACCATCAACAATGTGACTCGTATGGAGTTATTATCTGAAAACACAGCAAACTAGAGATAATCAACTGAAGGGTGATTCACCTCACAGGTTGTATCCCAGTGTCCTGTTTCTCAAGACCTCATTTACAGATACTGTCCATTTACTGTAGATAGATTTTTATGCTTGACTTTTTTTTTTTGTCATCTGCAAAGCATACATTGCACAACATGCTGTCATGGTCAGATACCAGAACTGGACTGAAATTAATAAAAAAGCAGCCAAAGTCAAAAGTTCAGTCGATCATCCTTTGCTTGCCATGTTTCCAGGTACTCTGTGTACTACCTTGGTGATGCTAAAATACTATCTTATGGATCAGTGTTCTTTAAGTTATTTTTCATAAATTCAACAAGATAATTATAGAAAAAAATGTGTGAAACGCTTCATAAAAGCTTGGAGAGCTGTTAATCAGGATCACTTTATGATTACAAGAAAGTCTAACTGGAAATAAGGGTTAGAGGTGATTTAAGCTTTTGCAAACTCCTGCATTACTTCATTTTTCCTCAAATAAATTTGTGCTGTAAGTTTATAGGAAACATAAAAATTCACTGGAATTCAATCAGTCATGAATTAGACAAATCTACTCTCTTTGCTGTTCTGCAGGAGGTTCTGGACAGAGCTTCGGTGCTGTCTCGTGAGGGCGATGAGCTTATCCAGAAATCCCACTATGCCGAGGACTCCATTCAGCCTAAGTGCAGCGAGCTCAGAGCAGTCAGCGAGAGCCTGAGCTGCAACCTCAGGGCCAAGAAGGACTACCTGCTGAAAGCCATGGAGCTGCACCATCGGCTGGAGAGGGTGAGAAAACACACAAACACCTGCATCATAGTATCTTTGGTCGGTTTCCACTCTACATTTTCTCCTCCCTTGTCTGTCCTGTGTAGGCATCTAAATGGGTTGATGATGGCATCTATCTGCTGGCATCTCAGCCAGTAGATAAGTGTCAGTCCCATGAGGGGGCTGAGCTGGCCTTGCAGGAGTTGGAGCGTTACCTGGACAACGCTGGTCAGAATCAACTGACCGACCTCAGCGCCATCTGGAAGGAGTATGAGGAAGTGCTGAACCAGCAGTTCAGGGTCAGAAAACCAGCACGTGCTGCAATTTAAATGTCACCCTGCCACTCTCACAGGAATTCTAATAACTTGATGCAGTTATGGTAAACAAAAATGAGCAGCTGCCATGTGACCCGATTATTGTCATATGTCTAACATCAGAGAATGTTAGGTCTCACTTTATAGGCTCACAGCTGCATTGCTGCTTATGCATTAAATACTAACCAGCAGATGAAAACTGAAATGAAATGATGCTCAAACAGCATTGATGGTGTTCTGTGTGGCAGGAGCAAGTGGAGAAAGTTTACCAAAAGCAAGCCTCCATGCAAGAAATGTTTGACAAGCGGAAGATCAGCCTCAAGAAGCTAGCAGCCAAACAAACCAGGCCAGTGCAGCCAGTAGCTCCGAGACCAGAAGCCTTCATCAAATCACCGCTCAGCTCACCTGGTGAGTCTTCACACAACATCGGTGTTGGTTCTCAGACTATAAACTCAGTCTTCTGTCTGTCCATCACTTCAGTGCTGAATAAACTGCTTCATTTCTGTTCTCTAAATAATACAAATTTGGTTTTCTTTAATTAAGACATTCCACACACTCCATACACTGTAATTTTCTTCTCTTTTTTTTGTATTTTTAAACCTTTATTTATCCAGGAAAAACAATAATTTGGATTAATAATCTCTTTTACAGATGTGCTCTGTGCACACCAAATTATTAAAAATACCAGCCACACACATGCATGTGCAATCAATCAATCAATCAATCAATCAATCAATCAATCAATCAATCAGTTCATGCAGTATATATCTCATATATAAAATAGTGCTGAAAACTAAATTAAAAAGGTAAAAGGAATTGAGATCAAATTAAAATCCAACAAGAACAATGAAAATTAACACAGTTAAAATTTGATAAACAGATAAACTCAATAAAATGAAATAAAATGTATTATAAAACAAAAAAATGGTTATCAAAGTTCATAAAATAAATTAAAAAACAAAGACATTTTTAGATACTTTTGTAATTTAATTTAAAAAATGAAAACTAATGGGTGCATAAGTGTTCATACCCATGGTTAAGTTGTTGGTAATAGAAATCACAACCATAAAACTTCTTATGTTTGTCTACAAGCTTTGCACACTTGTTTTTGTGTACTTTCCTCTCAAGATTAGTAAGTTTGGATAGGCAGCATTAGTAGACATCCATTTTAAGATTTTTCCAGAGATTTTAAATTGAATATAAGTCTTGAATCTGGCTGGGCCACTCAAGGATATTCACAGTTTGCTCATGAAGATCCTTTGTTATCCTGACTGTCTGCTTTGGGTCATTGTTGTACTGGAAGATCAATAATTCTCCTAGTCTGAGGTCCGGGGCGCTCTAGCACCAAGTTTTCTAAATAATCTCCCTTTATGTCATTGCTGTTATGTTATCCTCAATGCAGAGTAGTCACCCAGTTCCTGCCCTCCAAAAAACATCTTCACTCAATGATGGTGCCATCACCATGCTTGAAAATAGGGATAGTGTCAGCCAATTAATGACCAGTGACTATTTTTCTCCAGACATGATGTTCGAGGCTCAGGCCAAAATAATCTGTTTCATCTGACAAGATCATTTTGTTTATCCTGTTCTCAAAGTCTCTTAGCAAAATTCAGTTGAGCTGTCATGTCCATGTGATCTTTTTCTTTTTTCCCTTGGATCACTTGGTTTGTCAGATCTTTCAACTGTGAGACCTTAAACAGGTTTGATCAACCCAAACAAATCCTAGAAAACATCTTAAGGATGATCAGTGGAAGCAGGATCCACCTGGGCTCACTTTTCCATGTCATGGCAATGGGTTTGAACACTTATGGACTTATTTTGTATATTATACACCCAAAAAAATGTCTAAAAACATATTTTCACTTTGCCATTATGGCTGTTCTGTGCAGATTTTTTGAAAGGAACCTATACTCAGCTCTGTTTTAGAGTAAGTGTAAAGTACCAAATAGTAAAAAAAAAAAAAAAAAACTCAAGGGGTGTGAATATTTTTGGATGGCAGCACCCCTTGACAAGCTACAGTCATTAATAAACTCCCACCTTATTCCTGTGGACAAGGTTTTCATTTATAGGACCAATACACTCTCTTTCATGGTGAACATGAAGTTAAACGGCAACAAACACTTAAACCCATCTTTGTTTGATCAACAAAATAATCCACACAGCCTCCTGAGATTAGCTTGTTACAATAGAGCTTACCAGCTTTTCTGCTCTTTGTAGGCAGTGCTGAATTTATTTATTTTTATTTATTTATTTTTTTATGGTTTGACACACAAAATTTTAAGTAACTGTTTAATACTGTTTGAACATTTCATTGGATGACACAATTGTGGCATAATATCTGGTGCAGGACAGTTTTGAAATCATCTGAATTTTTTTCTGTCAATGTTATTCTTTAATTTTTTTTTTTTTCTCACACAGCACACAAAGCACAACTGGAAAAAAATTCAGAGTCCAACCTCAGCTGTGAAAAAGTAAGTGTCCTGATGCTGCTTTGCTTGCTGATGTGTAAAATGTTCCCACATCTTATGAAAGTACTTTGACCTATTTTATTGTGTTTGCTTTCCAGAGAAATGGCCAACTGCAGAACGAAGACAGTAGCAGCAGACATGCGTCTCAGTCAGAGGAGGAGGAAAACCTGGCAGTGCTCAGGCGGTGAGAGTTCAGCTCTTTCATCTTTAATCAAATTACGCAGCAGATGGGCTGTGTGAAAACCATTATCTCATTATCTCGTATCAGTTCAGTCGCTTTCATTCGATCTCTGTTTCCGCTTGTTTATCCTGTCTGCAGACACGTAATGAATGAGCTGCTGGAAACTGAGAGGGCCTATGTGGAGGAGCTACTCTGTGTGCTGCAGGTTTATTTAAACCCCATAAAACTCCCTAGTTTGTTGTTGTTGTTGGGGTTTTTTTTTTTTGTTGTTTTTGTTTTTTTTTTTTTTGCTGTGCCTGTAACTGCATGCTTTATTTTTGTTGTGATTACAGGGATATGCCTCTGAGATGGACAATCCAGCCATGTCTCATCTAATCCCTGCGCCTTTGCAGAACAAAAAGGAGGTTCTGTTTGGTAACATGCCAGAAATTTACCACTTTCATAAAAGGTAAATGAGCGCCATCTGTCTGTCACTGATGATGCCTGCAACACTATGTTATATTTTGATACTTTTTCCATCTGTACATTCAATAAAAACAATTGTTCTGCTGCAGAACCTTTCTGAGGGAATTGGAGCTTTACACAGACTGCCCAGAGTTAGTTGGAAGATGCTTTCTGGAGAGGGTAAATTAAAATCAAGATTATCTAATATGACTAGGGAGCAGCTTTTCTTATCATGCACATTTAACTATTTTTTTTTTATTTACTCAGATGACTGACCTGCAGATCTATGAGAAGTACTGTCACAATAAACCTCGGTCTGAGAGTCTTTGGAGGCAATGCTCAGACTGCGCCTTCTTCCAGGTAAATTTTACCTGCTCCAGCTGTACAAACCATTACCACTCGTAATGCATTTGGCAACCTTTTTGCATTTTATATGGTTTCAGGAATGTCAGAAGAAGCTGGAACATAAGCTGGGTTTAGATTCATATCTGCTGAAGCCAGTTCAGAGAATAACCAAATATCAGCTGCTGCTGAAAGTAAGACTGTGATTTTTTTTTTTTTTGTCTCTGCTGAAATAGACTCATGTCTCTGTGTGACAGCGTTGAGCTTGTGGTTTGTGTGTTTCTGACGGCAGGAAATGCTGAAGTACAGCAAGGGCTGCGACGGGGCGGATGACCTGCAGGAGGCGTTGACCTCTATCTTGGGCATCCTCAAGGCTGTCAACGACTCCATGCACCTCATTGCCATCACAGGATTTGAGGTGAAATACCAAAAGAGGCACTAAAAGGGTTGACTGTGACATATGACAAACAATTTTGAGTGCTTTCACATTTCTAAATTTTTTTAATCAAGTAGAATTAGCTTTCAGTTGTTTACCTTAGTGATCTAAATAGATGGTTAACACAGTACAAAGGTTTTTAAACTTTTAAGCACTAAATGATGGTCTCTGTACAGAATTTAAGGATATGCTTTGTACATTGTAGATCATTTGTGTCTTTCTTTCTCAGGGTAATTTGAGTGAACTGGGTAAGCTCCTCATGCAGGGCTCATTCAGCGTTTGGACTGAGCACAAAAAAGGTCACGCCAAAGTTAAAGACCTGGCTCGTTTCAAGCCCATGCAGAGACACCTGTTTCTCCACGAGAAGGCTCTGCTCTTCTGCAAGAGGAGGGAGGAGAACGGAGAGGGTTACGAGAAAGCTCCTTCATACAGCTTCAAACAGTCACTTAGTGTGAGTTGCTCCTCTAAATAATACACTTCTCTCTCATCTGTTTCAATGATGAATTATTATAAGTTTATATTGTTCTTTGAACCTTCTAAACAGATGAACGCAGTGGGGTTTACTGAGAATGCAAAGGGAGACAACAAGAAGTTTGAAATCTGGTCCAGCTCTAGAGAAGAGGTTTATATTGTTCAGGTGAATAAATTAATCCTTAGTCGGAATTTGTTTGCAGGAAACAGTTTCTAGTTTAATTCAATAGATTTTGTTTCTCAGGCACCAACTGCTGAAATAAAAACCACATGGGTGAACGAGATCAGGAAGGTTCTGACAACCCAGCTGGAGGCCTGCAGAGGTGCAGAGAGAAAGCTATTACTAAATGCAATATATATTTGTTCAGAAGCATAAGTACTCAAACTGATGAATGCTCCGAAACATCCGTTTTTATGTTGTATTTCAGAAGCCAGCCAGCAGAGGGCACCAGACCAAGTGTTTCAGTTTCCCCCAGTGCCAACTGGAACAGTGAGTCTCAGGTAAGTTAGTGTCCCCCATCTCATTTATTCTCAAATGGACTGAAATTTTCAGTTTCTCCAGCAGTTTTCATACATGTCCAACTTTGTATAACTGGAGCAAATTCATTCAATCTCTGAAAACTTTTTTGGTATTTTAAAGCTCCTCTTAGATTTTCCTTACAAATTAAGATTGTGCTTTCAAGAAATCAAATTTATTTCAAGAATATCAGCTTTTATCAGCTAAATTGTAGTTTGTAGCATCTAAAACTGCACACACATGTGATAACATTTAAAGAATAGTCTAAAAGACTTCTTTTATCTGCATTTAAAGTCCCCTCCTACAAGAGGCAATTTTCTTTTCAGAAAAAAATACGACAGAGTTAATAATGGATTTCTTCTAGCTTAATGTTTCCAAACAAATATTTCTTATGAGCTTCAAATTTAACTCAGATGCTTTTCTTCTGTCTACCTTCAGTCCTTTTAAGACCAGTCAGAAGGCTAAAAAGGGAGAGGAGAAGAAGGCTGAGACTTGTAGCCCTGATGTCTTCTCGACTTGTTCACCAAAGCTCACAGTGAAAGGTGAGTTAGGAAACCAAAGACGTACCAGTCCTGTTTAGAGTATTCTTTCCTAACAGATCTGCCTCTAGCATTTATATTGCATGCATTATAGAAACTAAGTATTTGTCTTCCTTTTTATTTCCCTTTTCTGACTGATCCATGTTTTAACTACTTGTTTTCCAACAATTTATTCCCTGTATGATGATTTTCTCCTGTGCTCAACTTACCTTCTTCCTTCCTTCCCTCCTTCTGATTTTCCCTCTTGTTGATTTTTCCTCGGGGGTCAGACGAGGCAGTGACAAGCCCGACTTCAGACAGAGCTGCTGTGGCTAAAAAGCGTTTTACTTTACAGGGCTTCAGTAACCTCAAAACTCAGAAAGGTAACTTTCAGCCCATTTTCAACAAACATATGAGATCAATGCAAAACAAGGACATTAATTTTGGTTAAAGCAAAAAACCAATTTGTTGATGAAAACATGTTTGTGATAATGTTAAAAATCATGATGGTTTGTGGGCCTCCTATAGGCAAATAGTGCTCAACATGAATCACCAAGGCCCCCTTTACACTGGAATAAGACCAAGACATTTAGAAGCAATCAGAAAATGGATGACCTCTGCCAAGTCTTAGGGAGGCCTTCTACCCTACATTAGTAACATAGTGCCCTCTCTACTATGTGTGATGGAGTGTGAGAGTTCCTGGGCCGTTTAAAGAATGCACACCATGTGAGAAGATATTGGTTCATTGTCATGGTTTCAGCATATCTGAGTCTTGGGTGTTGATTGGAGGGGCCTGATAACAGAGGTTGAAGCTTATACATCTCCTGTGCAAACCTGCATGGATTAGTCAAAACACGAGCATTAGGTCAAACAATTTATTATCTAATTACACAATAGTAGCAATGCAATCTCTTATGCTGCTGATGAAAATTCTGATGGCATTTCCTCCTCCACAGTAAGGCTGAAACTGATGGTGGAAGTGCAAAAACTTTCTATATTTATAGGGAAAAGAAGAAAAATAGCAATATAAATGTGACCCCTGTGGACAGCAGATAGAGGTATATTTTTGTGGTGTCAGCATATCTGGTTCTTGTGGGCTGCATGGAGCAGCCTGGTAGCAGTAGTGGAAGTTTAGGTAGGATGTACAGCCTGTGCAAGCATGAATTGCTTATTCATCTGAGAATTTGCTGAAGGACTGACCTTGCTATCCTTTAACCACACCCACAACTTGATCCGCCTACACGTATTATCCTTGCAGACCCACCTGGAGCTGGTGCCTATCGCCAGCTGACTGTGGGTGAGAAGCAGAGTATAACCTGATCCAGTGTGAAGGGGGTCTAAAAGATATGTTGTTGTTTTTTTGTTTTTTTTTGTGGACTAATTAAGCAAGAAAGAAAGTTTTCGTCACAGATATCTGTTAAAGGTGCATTTCTGTCCGCAGAGCCCACAAGCACTGACGACAAATGTTATACATTCCCCATGATAATCTGCCCATCTTCAGGTATCAAGCAGCTCAAGACCCCATTTCCACTCCAAGCAATTATTAGATGCATCCAAGTATTAGATGCAATACCTTTTTCACAGCAGATATTTTCATCTGATAAGTAAAGCAATTTAATGCTCCTTTTTACAAATATCAAAAATGAAATGTATGGTACAGAAAATGTACTGTCCTATATCCTCTATGAAAAAGGCATGTGTAGATGAAACACTTTTTTATGCAAAGCTGAGCTTCTGCTTTGATATTCCCTCTTCCTTAAAGGTTGTGTTCTTCCTCTGCTGTCTTACCTTTACCTGCCTGTTTTTGTGTGCTCTTTAGGTTAGATTAAAGTTGTGCTGTTTGCACTATTACATTCTAAAGAGCAATATTTTGCTGATGATGTCTTTCATGCCTCAACATTTGTATTTTCACTCCATTTCCTCCTTGATGGTAGGATCTCCCACCAGCCCAGATCACAACACCAAACGGCAGAGCGATCCCACGCCATTTGGTTTCAAAGGTACTCTGTTCTACTTCTCTATTTGATCTATACCAGCTGATACTTCAAGACAGTCATGGTTTAAAAACATTGAGAAGTTTGACCACATGTAGCTAACTCAGGCTGAGTGACCAGCTGTACCTCGTGTCCCTCAGGTCCTCCTCCCCTCCACCTGACCAGGGCCAGGTGGTTCAGCACCTCTAGTCTCTTACAGACAAAGTGGAGAGGTATTCTGGCACTGGCTTGCTCACAGTAGTTGTGTCTTGGCCCACTTTTTCACAGCTATAAACCTTTCACATGGAGCCTCTTTCTCCTTTCAGACTTTGTGAATGTCATAGAAAAAGCCACTTATGTGAAGCAAATGGTTGCCTGACACTTTTTCCCATTGTTTGACTTTTAAACATGCATGCCGGTATCTGGAATCTTCAGACTTTTTGGTTGTAGCTGTGGATAGGAAGAAGTCATTGTTGGATCTATGGGTTTAGCACTGTTTTCATTTTCTGTTGGCAGATCACAGATGTGGAACAACAGGTTTAGCTTTTAAACTAAAACAGATGTTTGTCTCTTTCTGATCAGGATGGAATAAGACCTCCCTGTCACTGGACGAACATGATGGCTACTCCAGCGCTGAGGAGCCTCTTAACTCTGATCCAGAAGAAGAAAACAACAAGAAGCTGGTGAGTCACTCTGTGTGGCTAACTTAGATCAATTAAGTCATTTAATATTTTTACTATTTTGTTATTCTTTTCCAGATATGGGTTTCTTTTTAACCATTCATGGAGATGTTCCTCCTGTTAGAAACAATTAGTTTTGAGCTTGTTGTGGAATTTTCGTTATCAAAGAGGTAGAGAAAACTACTCAGTAAATCAGAGAAAGATCGATCTTTGTCTTTATAAGTTTTATTCAAAGGCACAAGGCGTTTGAAGACTCTGTCAACGAGCAAGTCAGAGAAGCAGAGCAACATCTCAAAGGCACACAGTCATATTTATACTCCTTGTCCATGACTGACAAGGAGAAGAGCTCCTTGTCAGTCAGTACAGCATGAGTTTCTCAAATCATAAGAGGTTATAAGGAGTTTACACAAAATAGTATGAGCAAAGTCATGTACATCAAAATTTTCCATTACAATCTCATGAGTGTACCAGATTTAGTTGTATTCTAATTCTTCGTCATTGTCTGCCTCTTGTGTTTAACTATGAGCAGTGTGCTGGGAAATACACCGTAATGGCTGACTATGAGAATGGAGCTGCAGGAGAGCTTTTAGTGAAGAGTGGTGACATGGTGCAGCTGGTGAAGGAGGGGGACGACGGACAGTGGTGAGAGCACAGCATTTCTGCTGTTTGTGTGAGATAGCAGCATATTCAGCACTTTGTAACACATACGCTGAGAAACGCCTTCTACTTTAGCCACTTTGATTAAACAATGTAAAAATAAAAATAAACAGCGTTAGCTCACGTTTAGATGACCGCAGAAGACTCTAAGCCTTTTATAAGTTCAAAATAAACATGTCCTGGTTATTTACAGAGCAAACTGAATAATGTGATTGTGCAGGAGATAATTTAAAACATAACTATTAAGTGTTGGGTGTTCAAACCTTTCATTATAATATTGCGTTCTGACCATTTGTGGCAATATCAGTGACAGAGGCATCTCAAAATATTTGAATATTGTTAAATGTAATTTATTTTAGTAATATCATTAAAAAGCTAAAATTATATATAGATAGATGGATGGATGGATAGATGGGTAGATGGATAGACTAAAAGCTGTAGATGCTTCCAGTTGGTGGTTATGAACTTGTTGATTTTACACTACTTTTGCATCCAGGTTTGTCCGCAACCTGAACACGTCTAAAGAAGGCTGGATGGCTGCTGCCAATATTATGACCCTTATTGGGAAGTCCAAGTCTTGTCAGTCTCTCAGCAGTTCAGGTATTTAAACAAGCAATACCACCTAAAAGTCAATCAACATGCGCTCCCTCTGAAAGTGCTCCTCAGTGATTGCTTGTGTTTCTAACAGAAGGCAGTGGCTCTGGGAACCTCAGTACATCATCCAGCTGCAGCGAGACCTAAACTTCTCAGACACCAAACCCTGAACTCCTCTGCACTTCTCCAGTCAAGGAACTGCCCTCCTGAATGCAAGCATCACATGGCTGCATCTGGGTTGTAATGCCAACATCAGTACTCCTGCATTTTGCACAAAAAGTTGTATGTGTGTCATTGTTTTTATTAAACATGTACACTATGTGGTTTCATAATGTATCGTTACCAAGATTAGAAAATATAACTCCACAGTGTAGTAAAGTGATCTGGTAACAGGCATTTTTATGATCAGTTTTAGATGTATGAGTGGACCAGCAGGACTGAGATCTGTTAATGCATCTATTTATCACATCACATGCTGGGAAAAGTTGGTGAGTTCTTCTGAAAAAAAAATATTTCTTTATGTTCATCAGCTCTAATAGATGTTTTTTTTTTTTTTTTTTTTTTTTTTTAAAAAGGGAAATACATTCATGCAGCTTGTTTAGTTTGCATGTTTCCCTTTTGTCAGCTCAGTATTTATTTAAATGTAAGATGCACCCATTTGCATTCATCCAGTTTGATTTCCTCCTCATTCTCCCTCTCCTTGCTGTATTGCCACTTGTCTGCTGTTAGTCTGTTGTCAGCCTGTCGGTAGAAACTGGTTCAGATGTCCAAACTTTGTCTGTGGATTTTCTTCTATTTGCGAATTTCATTACTGCAGCAAATGTTTCACAGTGTAAAACCCAGAGACCACTGTACTAACTTATTCCCTGTGCAGGGGGTCATTTTCTGAATGTAGATATTGTGTAATAATAACTGTCTGTCATGAGATATTTGTTAATGAAAATGCTATATTGTACACTGAGTATGGTGATGCCACTACCTGGTGACTTGACTAATTTTTTTACATAAACAAATTGTAATAAACCAGTGACTGTGTGTTTCTTTCATGCATGGCAGCAGAACCCCAGGAAATGAAACTGAAACCATCCTGTACTGAGTTGCCAGATCTGTGTTTTTTAACATAAACCAAATATTGACAATAAGACCCAAAGTAGAGAACGATTTTAATTACGATTGTTGTTTTTTGTTGTTGTTTTGTTTTGTTGTTTGTTTGTTTGTTTTTTAAAACTTGAAGGTAGAATTTTAAATGAAAGAGCAAATGCAGTGACAAGTTGAAACCCTTTAGTGAAGAAAATGATATTTTTAATGAAAATGAGATAAAATAGGTAAAATCTGAAATAAAAACAATATTAAAATGCATGTTTAGGTAACTTGTAAATTAATAAAGTACATGTGCTATTATTAAAGTTGGCACTCACTAACCGCACAGGCACAAACAATATGTATTACGACTTATCAGTGTAGTTTGTGATTAAGGTTAGTGTTAGGGGTCAGGTGTCAAGGTTAGGAGTAGGTTTAGGCATGAGGACATGAAAGAGAATTTACAAAGTGGGAAAAGCCCTGGTATGGAATGGGAGGGGGACTGAAAAAGGGGCGCTGCAAGTGGATAACAGGACAGTTAATCCTTCAGTGAAAGTTCTCTGAATGCAATAATGAAACGTTTTTCTAACATTGTCCCAATGTTCGTTTTAAGAACAAAACTCACCGTAATTTTTATTTTTTTAATCATTTTGTTTACTATAAAATTATGTATTTTCTGTCATTTTGTCCTCCAAATCAAAGCATTTCAATGTTTATGTGTTTTTCATGTATGGCCAATATTCGTTTGGGCTTTTTTATTTTGCTTTCTGCTACAAGTTAAAAAAAAATTGTGACAAATTAAACGAAGAGGAGATCTGAAAACCGATTTGTATTTTTAAAATGGTGGAAACTGATTATGTTTTAGAAAATTACAATAGAATACAATTAGAGTTTCAGGCTTATTTATACCTTTGATTGACGTTTGTGTTTTACAGTTTTGCTCTCGCGAGGACTGGGGAACTGTATGGGGGGATGTTTTGAAAACCTGGCAACCCCGGAGGAACGTCTTGTAGAGTGCGAACGATCCAAGAAAGAGCAGTCGAGCGGCTCTGAGTGGAAGATGTTATGTGCTTGCGGTTTATTTTGGTGTGTTTATTAACGTGGAGAAAATGAACCACCGCCTCATAGCGTCCTGCCTCCTCTGCCTTGGGTCCGAGGAGACGAAGACAACCGGAACCTTATCGACGAAAGATCAGGTCACGGCCCACCAGAACTGCCTGGTAAATATAAACCCACTTGAAGAATTTCTGTCATTTCAAACCGGGTGCAAGAGCCAACCCCGACGTTCTCAGGAAGTATTGAAAGTTTTAAAAAAAAAATGGCGCTAAATCCTGTTTGAAGTGGTTTCAGTCGCAGCAACGTAGCAATTAGTTGGTATTTAGTTACATTTTAAAATCTGAACAAACACTCAAACTCAGGTGGAGATGCGCTTTTTCTGACGATGAGTCCAAGGATGAAAATAGTTCAGCGTGTTGTAATTTTAAAATAAACATACTTCTGTTGTGTGAAAAAGTGTTTTATTCTGTGCTGTTTTTTTTTTTTTTTTTTTTTTTTTTTTTTTTTTGCTTGTTTGTTTTGTAAAGAGGGGGCTCAAGAAATCAACTAGTCAAACACAGAGATGGGTAGAGTAACCATCCAAACAATTCCTCAAATAAAAGTTTAAAAAAGTATTTTGTAAAAAGACTACTCAACAGCTGAGTAATTGATGATAACATAATATTGTCATCAGGCAGACAAAAATATCAAATTCCGGTATTTAAAGACTAAAGTGAAAATAATAATACAAATATATACAATAATTACAAAATATCAAATTCAGGCAGAAAGAAAAACTTTTCCAACTCTATTTTTTCTATGTAAAACTTATGAAGCTAATACAGTTGGTAATGTGTTTATATGTTAGAACAGGGTAAAGTACTTCCAGTGATAGTATGGCATACTGTATTTTTATTGATCTCCAAATGGCCCCTCAGACCCATCAGGAATAGAAAATGACATTACAATAACAAAACTTGTGTACAAACAAGAATTCACTTTAAGACAAAGCCTGTAGATGAGCATTAGTATCTGGTGTGTTTTTGGCAAAACCATATTTGTTCCTCATTCAGTGAAGTTGGTATCCAGAAATTTTACTCAAGTTAGAGTCGTGATACTTAATAATATTAATCAAGTAAAGGTAAAAAGTATGGTGTAGAAAAACTGCTCCTAAAAGTAAATTGTTTCCAAAAAGTTAGTCAAGTAAATATAACTAGTTATTATCCAACCCTGGTCACACATAACACTTGAACAAATTGTTAAAGGGGCAGTATTATGTATTTTCCAGGCACATAGGGCCATTTTATAGCACAATCCAGTAATTATGCTGCCTTCTTCTGTTATATAAATGAAGAATAAAGACTCCACATAAATTTGACGCCTTGAAATTGGCATCTGTCTCTTTAAGAAGCTACTGCTCTTTCCGACACTCCGCCCTCAGCATGTCATCACGATGCTTCTCCATTATGCAGTTTACAACAGTTCTTAGGAGCATTAGATTGAGAGGTAGTTCGTATGACAAGCTCAGCAGATGTGCAGTTCCACCAGGTGTTTGCTAATTGATGTTGCCGCTAGTCTGGAGGAGCTGAGTGGGGAGCACGCAGGAGAGGGGTTCTCTGTGAGGTACAAGCTCAGCTGGAGACTTCAGCTCTGAGGAGGACTTTTGTGGAAATAGGCGGTGCTGTATGAGCAGTAAGCATTTAGGCACGCCCAATTGGTTGCCATGGGAGATTCAAGGATTTCATAAACATGCATGAAAGAATCAAAGCAATACTCCCAGTATGTTTTTGATGAGGAAATAACAGTGCAACATGATATAGAGCTCACAAAATTAAATTTTACACAATACCCTCCCCACCCCTTTAATGAAACTGAACAATATCTCTTGTTCTGTCTGCAAGAGTTTGGCTTGTATTTGCATTTAGCCTCCTTGAGCTCACTCAGGTATACTTCTTACTTACTACTTACTTACTACAACACTCCTTGGCAGCAAGATTAGTTGCACGTTTTCTAAGGGATTGTCCTTACTATTAAACATTCAGTTCTGTTTTTAGGAAATATTCAGAATTTGATGCCTGATCTTGTTGTGATGTATAAAGTTAGCCTCGTTTTACTCATGAGACAAAAGATCTGTCCCTATCTGAGGGACAGACAGACACTTCTTGCTTCTTCCACTTCCATGCTTCACATTTAGAATGAGGTTCTTTTCCTGAAATGCTGTGTTGGGGTTCAACCAAAAATTCTTTCTGAGGTCTAAATGATCAATTTTACACGAATATTTCCAAAGAACATCATTCCAGAAGTCCAGGTGTTTGTCTACATTCTCTCTCTGGAAAACTTTAGTCTGGCTTTCATGATTTTCTAAGAGATCAAAGGTTTCCTCCTTGCACACTTCTAATGAAAGTCCAACATGTGCAGTTTCTTTCCGATTTCTGTCAGTTTTGGTGAACAGCCATGTCTTGGTTGGTTTGCTGTTTTGCCAGACTTTCTCTATTTTCAGATAAAGGATTGCACAGTGCAAATGTTCAGAGCTTGGGATATTGCTTTATAACCTAATCCTACTCTGAACTTCCCCATGAGTTCATCCCTGACCCGTTCGGGGTTTGGCTTGGTCTCCATGATGCTGTCCGTTCACTAATCTTCTCTAACCAACCTCCGAGGCCTTCACGGGACAGCCGGATTTATACTGAGGTTAAATTACACACCGATGGACTCTATTTACAAGCTCGGTGATCTCTGAAGGCTGCTGGTTGGACTGGACTTTTATTTAGGGGTGACAGAGTAAAGGCGCTGAATATCAAAGTTTAACATAATGTTTCAAATATTTTGTTGGCCTGTCCCTTTAAAGTCTCATTAAAATACATTGAAGTTTGTGGGTGCAACATGACAAAACATGAAAAAAAAAAAAAAAAAAAACAAAAAAAACTCAAGGGGTATGAATACTTTTGCAATGTGCTGTATATGCTGCAAAAATAAACCTTAAATAAGTTTACATATTATTACTGCAGCCTAGTCTCAGAGACGGTCCTCACCTGTCTTGCTTGTCTCCAGCTCTTCTCGTCGGGGATTTTTTGCACCAACACTCCGCAGTTCGACGACCTGTTTGGCTTCTCCGTTGACGACGTGCTGAAAGAAGTGAAACGAGGAGGCAAACTGGTGAGGACTGTTCAAACCTGCAGGATCGGAGCAGATTCCTCCTGTTTGCTGGCATCTCTTTGATTGCACTGTTCGTCTTCTCGGTTTGTAGCTTTGCAGCCACTGCAAGAAAAAGGGGGCCACAGCGGGGTGCGAGGTGGGACGCTGCAAGAAGACCTTCCATTACCCGTGTGCCGTCGAAGGGGGAGCCAAGACGTTTGAGGATGACCAACATGGGAAATACGGGTGCGTTTGGCACAAGGAAAATAGCACCATATTCTAGATAAAGCTCTTTTATTTCTAACATTACCTTTGTTGTGCAACAGACTGTACTGCCAAAAGCACAGTAATCAAGGTAAGTGTTCAGATCTGCATGTTTTTATGTTTTTGTTTTATTAATAAATGATGCATTGAACTCTTCCTTTTTTTCTGGCCAGAAAGTGGCAGTTCTGTACATAAACCCAAAACACCCCGGTTGTCCAAGAACCCCAGTAAAGCTGGATCGTCCAAGGTTTGTGTTCAGTTTTATTAGCCGTGCATATTTGTGTATGAGCTTTTAATTAAGGCCCCTTTGGTTGTAAAATTCAGTAATAATTCATGGACTAATATCAGGATAATTTTGCCTAAATTATCTCCAAATAGAAATAAATCTAAATCCTTTTAAGAGTTCTGGTGTGGACCGTAGCCTTCGTATAAAATCATGATACCCATGTTCTGTTTTTATGAGATTTGTTGCCTTACCTGTGAGAGGAAAGAGGGAAATATCAGCTTGGACAGTTTATCTAACAGCATTGTTATGTGAGTATTTCATTATCATTTTTTAAATTTCCACTTCTTTCCGTTGACATCACCATCAGATGTAACTTAGAGGTTTGTGTGTTTTTAAGGATGTACTGTGCCAAACATGCTCCTTCATCACTGAAGAAGAAAGCCAACGGTAAGAGCTTCTCAAGAGCTTCATCCTCTTTTTGTTTCTTAATTTAATACATTTTTAATTAAATCTTCTAAACGTTTTCGCAGGAGATCTTTTAGCTGCCAGGCAGTCGACTTCATCCAGCAGTGACTCATCAAGTACATCGTTTACATCCACCAAGGTTTTTAACCACTTTAAAAAACAGTTTTGTTTCCTTTAATCCCATGGATTTTTTGCCGACCTGACTTTTGACTGTGGTTGTTTTGTTTTTTTGCTTTTCAGAGACAGCTGTGTTTTAATGAACTGTAAGTTACAGTGCATGCTGGAATTAGATCTGTTCTTTGAAACTTACCTTGTTTTATTCATTTTTTTCCTCTTTATAATATATATTAAACACTATGTTGGGAAAAATGTCCTAATGAAATTTAAAAAAAGATGCAAAGACAACGTATTAGACTTAAAGCTATGAAATGTCTTTTTTTTTTCCTTAAAATATTTATACTTTTTTTTTTTTTTTTTTTTTTTTTTTTTTTAATGATGCCAGAAACGCCTCTCAGAAAAGTTACAATGATCCAAATAAAGCATACAATGTTTATGTAATTTAAAAACTGATATAATCCCACAAAACCTTTATCAAACAGGCAAGAAGATACAAATTGAACACGGAAGTTAAAGAGAAAAAATAAAAAATATTCAGGGTTTCTTCATCTACAATATCAAAAATAAAATTCAAGAATCAAACAGTATTTTTAAATGTTACAAAGCTTTAAAAACCCATATTAATGATTTGTTGTGTTGGTCCTCAGGCACACAGAACATTCAATCATGTGGTGGTACAAAACCATTTTGTAAATAACTGTCAGCGAACATAGTTTGTTACCCCAAACCAAAGAGGAAAAAATAAGATCATAAAGCATCTCCTCTGGGTCTGTCTTTCCTTGCTGGGCTGAAGTGAAGACGAAAACAAAGGTTTTCGTTTTTTGCAGGATTCAGTGACATTTCTCTTTTAAAACAACTTAGTCATTGAGCTTTCTCTCTGTTAAAATCTGTCAGTGTTTTTATATTTAATGCTATAAAAGTACTATGAAGTGAAAGTGGCAATCAAGTCTGCTAATGCACTTGATGCGGGTATGTAAACTTTATTCATTCGGGGCTTCGAGAGATGGATTTGTATCATTGTATTTTTCAGGATGGAATCGATATAAAAACTAACAGCCTGAATGATCTGATAAACAGGAGCAACGTTTCAGTTTAGCTTAGATGTTCTCAAATTCATGCAGGTTCAAAATTATACTTGCACCCCATTAATATTTGGCTAAATGTCACTTAGGAACCACGCACCTTTCGAGAACAGTCAGAAAGGCCCTGGGATTTTTATTCTCTCCTGATCATAATTGGTAGAGCTCATTTAAATTGATTGGGGTTTTTTTTTTTTTTTTTTTTTTTTTTTTTTTTTTTTTTTTTTTTTTTTTGCACAAGGACTCACTGATTACACACTTTTAAAAGGTTTACATTCCAGAAGCTTAATGTTAGCCCGCTTTATCTACTCCAAAACCAGCTTCAATGTGAGTTTACTGACCACGAAAAAAGCGTCTACTCCCAAAATGGACCCCTGCAAGCTTGACTGAATTTCCCCCCTGTTGACATGGACAGAACAAATGTATTCTGAAACGTTTTATGTTTTAATGGGCAGTTGCGGCAGCATCATGCTGTGGGACTGTTTCGCCAGCGAATATCAGCACTTAGGCAGGTAAAACTTTGATTTGATTCCAAACACACGCAGGCCCCAACCTCAGCACTATTAAAAGTTATGAACTACGCTTCAAAGCCAAGCCCATGGCAGGAAACTAATCGATAATTTTTCTTCCTTAAATTGTTCTCTCGATTGAAAGCCATGCTGATACTTTTAACCTTTTCCTCACAGGGAAGAAGAGGAATGTGCATTCAGGAGGAAGTCAGTAAAAAGGAACAGGCTGTTGTCCGACGAGTCCTCAAACACAGGTTAAAACTCCTACAATTGTACAATAGTAACTGCTGTTGCTTTATTGTGTTTATATGGTTTCCTTGTTTTTTGCAGATGAGGAGGGACTTATGGCCCCGTTAGAGTCAGACTTTGAGGAAAGTGCAAACTCTGTGCAGGAACATGAAGTAGGTTGGATGTTTTATTATTTCTCTGGGATGTGATTACTGGAGGCTGAAGATGTTTAACATTCTCATCTCTTTCAGTCAGCGCTGCCTCAGCTCATCAGGTACCACATGATGTATTTTTACTTTCTGATTGTACATTTTAAACGTTGATAAAATAAAATGGTCTCTTTTTTTTTTTTTTTTAACAGTTTGGAAAATTAACATTGTAGCATAAATGTAAACTATTATTCTTTAAGTAATCGTCATGATGTTCTCTTCTCACAGCAAGGACTCAGAAAAACCTTCAGGTTCCTCAGCAGGTAAGCCCTCACAGCAGTTTTAGCGGAAATATAATCAAACATTTTTCCAACCTCTGTCTGTTTTTCAGGGCGTCAGGTGGAGAATGTGAATGCAGAGTTAAATAACAATGAGGATGAAACACTCATACACTCGGTGAGTTCTCAGTCAAGCCTTCAAAGCGTTTTTGTTTTTGTTTTTTTTGTTTTTGTTTTTTTTCCCAGCAGCATTATGATTTGATTTATGTCGTTTCTCTGATTCTGCTTTGAGAAAGCGTGATTTTTTTTTATTTTTTTTATTTTTTTTTTATGAGAAACGCGATCAACAGGATGGTGTTGTGATGCCACACGTGTCGTTTCCTCTCAGGACGCAGAGTCCGAGAGTTTGCTGTGTCCGGTGGCGGAGCGCGCCGAGTTTCACCCGAACCCTGCACCGCAAACCGTAACTGACCAGTGTACCCAGGTTCTGTCGATGGAGAAAGAGGTGCAGACAATAAAAAGAGAAATTGAAGGTAGGGTCTCCCGCCGTTGCTGCTGCTTGCTGACATGCAGACCTGAAACTACCGGAGGGCAGAATCTGGGCGGTTCTATTGGACAAACAACATGCAGTGTTTTGATTATCAGAAGTGCATGAAATGAAACAGAACATGTATCCCCAGACACCTCACCTTCATCTTTAATTCTTTTTGTTGCTGCTAGATTATTTTAGAATTGTTCAAATGTACTAATTATAACACAGGAGAAAATCAGAAAAAGTGGGAAAATACTTTTAGACCTTATTCACTGTCCTGTTGTTGCAGTCATCAGTCCATCTAAGTGTCATTTGTCCATCCCTCCATGTGAACTTCATTAGACCGCACATATTTATGTTTACGACGTGGACTGAGCATGAACCCTGTTACCAGACTGGAGCAGGATCACTCACCGCTTGGAGTGTTTAGGTCAAATCAACTTGCCTAAACATTGTGATCGTGAAACGGGCTGTGATGACGTATCGCCGCCTCTGTTCTCAGAGCCCAGTCTGGAGCAGCGTGAAGAAGACGTCGACGAACCTTCTGTCCCGCAGCAGAGCTCCGCCCCTCCCGGACCTCACCCAGAGCGCTCTAATCCCAGCAACCCTCCGCCGTGCACCGGCTCCAGCTTTAACTCCCCTCTGCGAACCCCTCCTCACTTGGAGCCCTCCCCCCACACTCCAGCACCTCCTTCACAGCCAAAGCCTGACGTCGACTCGGCCAGCTTCTGGAGAAACTGCAACACGGCTGGGTGTACGCAGAAAATCTTCACGGAGTTCGTTGCAGAAATAAACGACGTTTCCAGCAGAATCCAAAGTGACCGGGCCAGCCAGCAGGGTAAGGAACAGAGAAAACAATACAGACCGCTGAGCGCTTATTTAAGCTTACAGTGGACTCCTGGTAAAGATGGATAAACAGTGCATTGTAATTTATTTTTATGACAGCAATGATATATTTAGAGAAAAAAAAATTTCATTTGAATAAGAATATTTGGAAATAATTTCTTTGTTTTTAATTTGAGGAATGCACACATTTAGGTGCTGCTAAAAAAACTTCTGTTTGATAGCTGTAGGTAAACTTTTATGTTAAGGTAATCAGAGTTTCTGTCAACATGTCGTTTATTATCCATGACTTTCCCTGGTGTGTGAATATGATGCGACACAAATGTTTCTCTAAGTCACAGTTAAAGTAGGAAAGACGTATTAAATTGTTTAGGGCGTCAAAAATTGTGGCACCAGTGTTTAAGAACAATTGTTACACACATTTACCAGAGGTGCCAATAAATGTGGGGGATGGTATATGTTTAAAAGGTGAAACAGTCAGACTCTCTCCACAGATTATGACTGGGCACTAACAGTGATGATGGCTTCTGGAAGACTTGCAGACCTCGTTACCAAGCAGGAAGAAGGTAAGTCAACTCTGTGACTTTAGGCTTCGCTTTAAATCGTCAAAGAAAGCGGTACAGTTTGGGCGTTATTACTTCTTTTGATTGTTCAGAAAACTAAACACAGGCTTCAAAGTGTCACATGGCGTCCTCTATAAACACAGTGGCTGTGCTGTTTTGAAGTGAGTGTGTAACTGGGAACCAGTTCTTCCTATTTTTACCTCCAAAGCTGAAGTTCCAGTAACGTATACAGTGTTCGTCCGCTTACAGATTTCTTCAGTGCTTGCCTTTCTGTCAAACTTAAATGTTTTAGGTCATCAAAACAATTTTAATGTCAGACAAAGATGACCTGAGTAAATATAAAATGCCGTTTTGAAATCATGATTTTATTCTTTAAAGGAAAACTCTCCAGACCAACCCAGTCCTGTAGAAAAGAAAGTTTTAGCCCCGGCTTGAGAGAATGAATTAACAGATTTTTTTTCATTTTGCAAAGGTTCGTATTTACTCGGGTTATCTTGTTTGCTGATCAGACAAATTTAAGTTTGACAACCAACAGAAAGGGGCCAGTACTTTTTCACACCACTGTACGTGGATTTTTCAGGATCAAAGAAAAGAAATAATGTGGCCACAGAGACGTAAAATTCCACCAAAAAACCTCAAAAATTTAATTTCACATATTTACAAGAAAAAGCTTGGATATTCCTAGATGCTGAAAAGATGTCAACTTGCAAGAAAAAAAAAATATTAGAGGCATAAATTTACAATCTTAAAACCAGAATATTCTGACATTGTAAGAAGTCAGAAATTTGCCTGAGAAAAAAAAAAAAAAAAAAAAAAAAAAGAAACCTCAGAGGTTTACTGAGATTATAAAGTCAGACATTTGCGACAAAACCCCTCCAAAAAAACATTACTCCTGTCATGTTGTGGTAAATTCGTGATACACATTTGGCTATTTTCCAAGGTGTAAGTGGTGCTGCAGGGCTCTTATGCTGTTTCCCGGATGCAGACTCACGGTGAACGCCTCAAACGGGATCCAGAATAACATCGCTGAGACAGTGAGGAAGCAGCTGCAACATGGCTGCATCATGTCTGCAGTCATGTGAGACGTGCTTCTGATACAGGGAAAGGGCCCAGATCTACTGCTTACACTTTGGAAAAAAAAATTTTTGCTGATAAATTTAGGACTTTTTTTTTTTCTTACATATTTCTGGTTTTGATATCGGAAATTTATGCTTTTAATCATGGAAAGTTCCTCTCAGCTGTCGTCATCGGTGAGCCGAGCAGGGCAAACTCTTTCTCAGCCAGGTTAATAAACTCTCCAAAATGTGTCGGCTGCACTTCGCTGTCAGCCCAACATGTTCTCACTGCTCGATCGAATCGAATTTTAATGTAACCATTTACAACAAGAGCACATGTATCTGATCTTAGTTTCTTTGACACAAGTGAGCCGAGCTGCAGCTGGGCTCACTTCAAATTAAAATTCTCTTCAGAAAAACTAAACGATAAACAAACTCAAGTGGTTTTTGGGTTTGTGGCCTTCGGGGTTATATTGCTCTTCATTCAGAGTCTAATCGACATAAATATTTTTACATCAACTGCAGCCTTTTCTGTTAAGTCTCCAGAAAATTCACAAGTGGGGGAAACTGTAGTGCCTCCTTTTCTGTGATAAACCAAATATTGAAGTTTTAATTTTTAAATGGGCTGAACTTGGGTTTAAAGTCAGAACTTATTAGTTCTTTAGTCAAATCAGCTTGACTTACAAACAGGTTTTAACATTTACCTGAACACTCCGATTTTAGAGTTGGAAAGGAGACAAATGGAGCTGCAGAGGGCGTTGACATCTCTGAAAGACGTCGTCTCAGTTCTGAGGAGATGAGTCCAGCCACTGGCTAAAACAGCACAGGTATCACTGTGAAGGTACTTTTTTTATTAGTGCTCTCCCTGTTTTAATGCATTCACAGTTTTAATCATCTTTAGTGTTTATGGTTTTTACATTTGATATACTGGGAAATTAAACAAACTGGAGCAGTTTTAGGCTTCCTGTTTAAATGAAAACCACAACATGTTCATTTCTGTAAAGTTGCTTGTATGTTCATGTTATTGATGTATTTAAATGTTTTTATGTTTTAATGCATCTTTTTTAATTATGGAGTAAAAACATTGAGCCACTGTTTAAAACTGATTTACAAAAATCTGTATTTTTTATTTTTTTATTTTTTTTCTTGTCTGGCAAGATCACTGAGCCTTTAAAATGGCTGTTTACACCGACATGTTTAAGGAGACTGTTTTTAAGAGTCTGAAATGTTATAACTTTAACCTTCAGATGTATGCACACGTGTTTTATTACAAATTCATTTCAATGTGTTTCAATAGGATTCTTTAAAAATATATATATATTTGAAAGTGAAACTTGTGTGCTATTTTTCTTCCTGCAGTATTTTGTGACTGGGTTCTGAAGCTCTCACATGTTCCATGTTTCCTATCCCATGTTAAATGGCCTGCACTTATATTGCACCATATTAGCTCCAAAGCACTTCAGAGTGGCTTTATTTGTAACAAATCTGCCTCTGCAACATAATTTCCGGTTGGTGTCAGTTAAAAATGTCTTTTTTTTGAGTTACGATACCCAAGTACTTACATATCTGTAAGTATTACTATTAATACTTAGTAGTAGCAGTAATATTGTGTTCAAACCAAATACATTTATATTAAATGAAACCACAATTCCACCATTAAATGTCATCTGAAAGAAAAAAAAAAAAAAAATTAGAATACAATCAAATTCTTAACACTGTTAGTAGGATCTGCTGGTAAAAATCTCTCCACCTTTAATATTACCAGGAATAAAACAAATGTTTGTTGATAACAACCAGACCAATCTTTTTATTCATCTGATTTCAGAGGTCAAAACGTTTTACTGGCACTTATTCAGCATCAATAGAGATGGTTGTTGATTTTTCAATGTCCTGCAAAGAAAGGAGTAAAAATATATTTTATAATACTCTAACAAAACAATTAGAAATTACAATACTGTTGATTTGTAATTGTCAGCATACATCAGAGATTTCAGAAGGAAAAAAATAAAAATAAAAAAATCCAACCTAGCATCAGCAGTTCTGGATCCACCAATAAACGTCACGGACCATGACCTCATCCTGGTAGGTGAAACTACACAAACTCAAGATTATTTCACACTCTAAAGCAAAACACACCTTTTTAATGAAGCAAGTCAGTAGATAAAATCCACTAAGCCTGAACGTGGCTGTTCTTAGGCCAGTTTATAACTCAAGTTTCTTTGGATCATTTTACTACAAAGACTGAAAGGCACTAATAGCTCATACAGGGAGGTTGACCTACACAGATGATCTCAATCTGCAAAGCATAAACCTAAACACTAAACTGAGAGCAGCCCATAAATTTACTAAACTAAAAACAACAAAACTTAACACTTCATTTAAGAGTCTATTAAATTTAAACTAAAAATAATATAAGCAATAGCACTCCCTGGTCGTGCCATGCGCAGCATGTGTAAATTAAAAAGCAAGGCACTATAGGGAGCTAGCTGCTGCTCCTAGTGCGAAAATATATTTAATGGACGCTCATGTTCGGACTGAGATCAAACCCAAAGCTGACACAGATGGTTAGAAATTGAAGTCCTCCATTGTGCAAACATTCTCTGACTGGATTTGATATTTTGCAGGAAAGCTGCTCTGGAGTCTCTCTGCATGTGTTTTTCATCACTTCCTGCAGTCCAGGTTTAGTTTTTGAAGGCTCCACAGCGACTTGCTCGACATATGAAATCTTTAAGCAGATTGCCGTCGATTTGCCAGAAAGCAGCCGTCTGGGTCACCTCAGTCAGGTGGTTCACGCAGAACTTGAAGCAGAACTCCTCCAGGTCCTAAAGAGAAGAGAGAAAGATAAAAGAGCTCATTTTGGTTAAACGAGATGAAAACCAAGTCTTCATTACTCTAGTGTTGGGTCTGTGTCTGATGGGCAGCGAGACTCGGATATAGTTGATGTCACTGCAGGTAAATCTGAGGAAATGTTTCAGTGTTAACAGCTTCAAACTGTCCTGTATTTATTTTTCTACTTTAAAAGAGAATAATCCAAGAGCATGATGTACTGTACATTTATGAGGGACTTCAATTTCATGGGGGAGCTGAAATTCTCACAAAATACTGACATAAGTGAGAAATTATTATTTTAACTCCTGTAGCACCATCCACATTTATAGCATCCCCTGATGCTATAGAGACAATGAAGGATGAAACATAGGAAAGATGGAGAACAAGGAAGGTTGGAAGGACAGAGGTAAAGAAAGAACAAATCAAAAGGATGTATGGCACCAGGTTGGAAGAACACTAGGAAGGAAGGATGAAAATGGGAAAGAAAAATTAAGAGCACAATGGAAAAGAAAAAAGAAAAAGGTTTTGTCTTGACTTGAACACAAATATCTGGATTTAATTTATACCAATAAAATGATTTTTATTCTTTTAACTCAAGTTGTAGTTTGTGTATGCACTTATGGACTGCTGACATACCGAATAAAATATTTTCTGAGTTTAAGCTCTTAAAATAGCTACTGAAATAGAAATGAAGCAACGGGAGTCCAGAAAGAGAGGCAAACTGGAATTCAGAACCAGAACTCTGGCCCAAACTAAGCTGACAGCTTGTTGCATCTCTGTAGCTGGAGACAACAAACCAGTAATCTCACAGGGATATGAACGACCAGGACTTCACAGATTATTTTGGGAACAACTCATGCACACTTTCCCACTAACTACCCGTTTTCTTTGCTTCTTATGTGAGGCTCGGTAAAGCTGTCCTCCTTTGTATAGAATGTGCTTTGAAGGCTGATTATGAAGACCAACCTCGGCGTCGTAGCGCACGGCGGCAGACAGCAGAGAGAAGGCGTTCTCCACCGTGATTCCCCTCTTGATGATGTGTTGACACAGACGTTTGAGTCGGTTCTCGCAGTAAGATGTGGCCAGATCCAGCAGCCCTGAGGGACCGACAGGATCAACACTTTGAGATGACACCAAGGCCAGCAGAAATGAGGCTGCTGGGTGTGTTGAGAGTGTGTGTCTGACCGATGGCATCTTCAGGAGACAGCTCCACGTTGTCTGTGTACAGAAACTCGAGGAAGGCGCGGTAGACGGGGTAGGAGAACTGGTCTATCTCAATCACCTCCTTCATGTCTTCGTTCCAGTAGGACTGGAACATCGATCGGAAGTGTTCACACCTGGACAGCAGAGGTGGAGGACATCAGTTACACAAATGATCTGTGCATGGAGGATTTAAGTGGGGATTGAACATCTGGGTGGAGAGTTTCTGACCGAATTTTGAGGACTGCTTTGTGGACATAGATGTATTTGCCATCAACGCAGAACTTAAGGTCAGCTGTCTCTGGGTTATCAAACTCCCTCTTAAGAGACTGAGCCACAGTTAGGAAGTCATCGTGCTCTGATGGGAGAAAAGCACCACACAGTTGAAACCAGAAGTTTACACACACTCTGAAAAGACACATTTTGTTTTTCCTCACAGTCTGACATTAAAACAGACTCAGTTTTTCCTATTTTAGGCCAATTAGGGTTACCAAAATCATTTTCATGACAGTTTTTTGAAAATCATCTTTAAATTCAGAAGTTTACTTGAGTAAAATGTCCTTAGTATTTGATAGAACTGGCTTTAAACTGTATAATTTGTAATCTACCTTTTTAATGTTACTTAAAATGGCTTCTTCCTCTCTGATTGACCTTTCAGCCCATGTTGATACAAGACTGGTTTTGCTTAGGATAATCATCTCTCTCATCTCTCGCCAGCATCTTCACAAAGTATTTTACTTTCATTCTGGGATTTATGCGCCCAATTCATCTCTCACATTCCTGGTGTTTATACTTGCATGTTTGCACAGATGAATGTGGCACCTTCAGGAATCAAGAAATTGTACCCAAGGATGAACCAGACTTGTGGAGGTACACATTTATCTTCTGAGTTTATAGAAAATAACAAAAAAACTTTGAAAAAAAAAATAATTTCTTTCATTATTCCAGTCAATAAGCAAATATGAATAATTTTTTTAATCCTAACAGACCTAAAACAGGAAAAGTTTAGTCTGATTCAGTGTCACACAGTAAGAAAGACAGTCTTTTTTTTTTTTTTTTTTTTTTAATAGGGTGTATATGAACTCCAAATATTTCCAAAACCTCTTTTTAATTTGTTTGATGCCTGGATGCTGCAGAATATATGAATCTATTAAGTTTAATGGCTGCAGAATCCTTTGAAGGTTGCGAGAACCGCTTGCAGCTGAAATGAGTAACACTGTTTACGTTGTTAGAACGCAACGCTCCAACAGCAGCCGCTCAGCTCTAATTCCCAACCGCTGACGTTAACAGACACGAACCAGAACGCCTGGAGGTCCAACTGGAAAAACTGTCAACAGGTCAGAGCAACAAAATGCGTCAGAGTGCCATTTCTCAACAGAGTACAGGGTATCTGGATTAAATCTGATCTAATACTTGTAACTGGCTTTGATCATTAGGAATACAGGGTGGAAAGGCTGGGATAAGAGTCGGAAACATGTAATACCAAAGACTAGGACACAAGCTTTAGAAACTGATTTCCAGGCTACTTCTGTCTCATTTATTCATCAGGTGAATTATCCTGCTGTTAATCCTGAGCTGCTGCTCCTTCATAGTGAAGAAAGAACTGAAAAGATTGAGCTCTCAGTTTACCTGTCCATCTTCATTTTAGCCCTCACTTGCGATCGTGAGATATGGATCCTGACGCAGGGCTGAAATAAAGCCTTTGCTTTTGTTCAATGAAAGGAGGCAGTTGATACGTTTCAGGCATCTAATTAGCAGTGATCTCAAACTACATTCCTCGAGGGCCAGAGTCCCGCAACTTTTAGATGTCTCTCTGCTTCAGCACACCTGGCTCCAATATGAACTAATTAGCAGAGCTCTGTGGCGCTTGACTGCTCGCTAATGAGGCACTTTCACCATGTAATTCAAGTGTGTAGGACAAGGGACATATAAAAGTTGCAGGACTCTGGCCTTCAAGGAATGCAGTTTGAGACCACTGCTTTAGAGCTTTTCCAGGTGCGTCCAACTTGGAGGAGACCTCAGGGCGGACCCGGAACTTTAGCCTGGAAACCCCTTCAGGTTGAGCTGATGCAAGAGGGATGTCTGGGTTACCCTCCTGGATCTGATGGCTCCAAGAACCGATTTTAGAATACAGGAATACTCAGGATGGACGAATTTCTGCATTGTTTAAATGAATTTGAATCATCGAGGATCACCTGCCTGGCTTTAGGTCAGTGAAAATCTGTTTTGTTTTTTTCAACACTTAGCCCCATGTTTCTCATCTTACCCATGGAGAGAGGCCGCCACATTACGGAGGGCGTGGCGAAGCACGCAAAGACGTCGTCCGTGCAAGAGAACTGAGTGAGGTGAGGCAGCACAATGGACTGGCCCCGGCACTGGCCCCACATGTATACATGACCGCTTTGGGTCTTAGCAGCCGACGTGTGCGTGGAGTGACAGGCGGCGACCTCCACGATCCTGTAAAGAAACAGAGCAGTCAGACGGAGCAGGAGCTTCAGGAGTCATCGTTTGAGAACGCCGAGACTCCGTCACCTCTCCTTCTCTGTCAGGATCTGAACCGGGCTCATCTGGTTGCTCTTGTTCCCTGTGCCCAGCTGTCCATAAGTGTTTGCACCCCAAACGTAAAGCAGCCCCTCGTCTGTTAGCGCCAGGGAGTGGGCGTAGCCGGAGACGATCTGGGGAAAAAAAGAACTTCAGCAAACTCCACAGCCCTGAGTTTTTATCATATGCTACTGATTAGAGAATACATTCATTTCAAATTCAGTAAAAGTTGTAGCAATAGAGGTTATAGTAGAATAGCATGAATAATAATAGTAAAGTAATATGAGTAGTAGTAGTAGTGATGGCAGTACAAGTAACAGAACAAAATAATCCAAACTAACCCAAAACCTAACTTCTTCTAAAAAAAAAAAAAAAAAAAAAAAAAAAAAAAAAAATTAAAGAAGAGTTCACGTCATATTGAATCATGGGAAACGTGCTGATCATTCAGTAACTATGAGGAAGCAGGATAACTCCTCTTCAGATCTTTACATACTTTATGACTAAATCTCTGTGGGAAAGAATGATCTCCTCTACAGGATAACGTTCTTGGGCTGTGTTTAAAGTTTTGGCCAACTGACCCCATCCTCCCTTTTTGTTTTCGTCTCGATCTGAGGAGAAGATCCACATGGATTCTATCAATAAGGCTCCAAATCCTGCAGACTTTATGTGCTCCTCCAAAAACAGGCATTTGATTGAAAGCAACATCAGATTCCTGTCCGAGTGTTTTAAAATATTAAGTTTTTATTTTATTTTGACGATGCCCTTTATCATTTAAAAAAAAAAAAAAAAAAGCTAAAAATAGCTTTTTGGTATTTTTGCTAAAGTTTCCATGTGTCTCTTTATGTTGTGTTCTAGATATTTACATCATGGTTGTATTGACTAACATCGTATAACAATGGAAAATGGAAGCTTTTTGCTTTTTTTTTTTTTTTAGACAAAATTTAAGTATGGTTTTTGTATTATATTTCAGACAAATAAACATGTTCATAAATATGCTATATAAATGATAATTTCTTCTGTATCATTTTTTTACCTACTGTGTTCATGATAAAGCCAAATCATTTGTAGAAACTTCTGCTTGACTAACAGCTTCATCAGAGTGATGAATCTCAGTTATTATAAGCGGTCAAACATTGCATTTGCTATTTTATAATTCCTATTCAGAGCTCCATTTATTCATTTGATGAGAAGATAGATGAAGCTAAATACAGAGAAATCCTGTAAGAATTCCAGATTCGAACTTAGAGGCTGCATAAGACTTGAATAGAATGGTTTAGGTAAAAGGTTATTTATGTGTTAGAATGGTCCAGTCAAAGTCCAGACCTAAATACAATTTAGAATGTGTTTTAAGTCTTGAAAACTGATGTTCACAGATGCTAAAGATGCACGGTGACTGAGCTTGAGCCTTTTTGTAAAGAAGAATGAGTAAAAATGTCCATCTAGATGTGCAACACTGGTAGAGAAATACCCCAAAAGACTTGCTGGTGTAATTGCAACGATTATATCGACTCATGGGGGCTGATTACAAACGGAGGCCACAATTTCAGATTTTTATTAATAAATTATTTTGGAAACCAATCATTATTTTCCTTCCAACTACTTTATGTTGGTCTGTCACATTGGATGGTTTGTTACTGTAATGTGACAAAATGTTAAAAATGTCAAAAGGTGTGAATACTTTTTCGAGCCAATCTATGTACATTTGACTCCCAGCACTTACTAACAGGTTCATCCAAGTGTGAAACCTCTCACCTGTTGCACACATATACCTTGCAGACCTACGAGTCGACAGGGAGAAAACTGGTTCCCGTTATTTCCAAGTCCGAGTTGCCCGTTCCCGTTGTAGCCCCACCCGTACACCTGAAGCGAAATAAAAGAACGCATCAGAGCAGAGTCGCACCCAGCACCCGCTCTGCCTAAAACCTAAACAGTCACCTCTCCGTTGTCCACCAAGGCCAGGGATGAGGTCTGATTACAGACGATGCCGATGGCCACCTTGTTCTGCAGACAGCTGGAAACTCTGCGAGGCGTGGGCTGGTTTGCTGTGGAGCCAGAGCCCACCTGACCGCAGTTGTTGTAGCCCCACGCGTACACCTGGAGGACAAGATGGCCGCATCGACAAGGAAACAATCTTCAGGTAGAACTAAAAGTCCTGAACTTAGCTCAGTTCATCTTGCCCTAAACTTCCCATTTGCTCCATTTCCTTCTGCTTCAAAATCGTGTGCTACTTTGTGTTGGTTTGTCACATTAAATCCTAATTAAACACACTGAAATCTGTCGTTGTGAAAAATGTGATATTGGGTATGAATGTTTTTGTAAGGCCCCTTCCTTTGCCAAATCCCCCTTGTTTTATTTCCACGTCAGCTCACTATAAAACTCAAAATACCTGCCAACTGAGGGCACCAAAGTGTAGCTGTGAGCGCTTTCTGAATAGTTTAAAGCTCAAAGTGTGAAAAATCCTGCTTTTACGCCAAAGTGCACCGGCTTGAGGCACAATAGATCCTTTATGCTGAGCTTGTTTTTCAGGTTTCAGCTCAGAGCGGATTATTCGTGACTGGACTTTAGTTTCTGCTCAACACTCCCCCTGAACAAAGCTAAGTCTGCTCTCTGCAGACACTGTGGTTAAACACAAAGACCTGTTAGCATGTAAAAAGCAAGCATTTGTTAAATTCATCCCAGGAGTCTTACTTCTCCTGAGTCAGTCAGAGCCATGGAGTGGTGGGAGCCACAAGCCACCTCAGTGATCTTTTTGTTGAGCAGGTTGGCAGACACGACCACAGGAGCAACTCCTTGATTGGTCGTCCCGTTTCCAAGCTGGCTGTAGCCGTTGTGTCCCCATGCAAAGAGCTCTCCGTCTGAAACACACAAACATTTGTCGATCCGCCACTGGTTTTGTTTTTGCAGTAAAATTAGGGATGGATTACGCGTTCTGTGATGCTACCGTCGGTAGCCAGCAGGATGTGAGGACCACTCCCGTAGCTCAGGCTCACCACCTTCCTGCCATTAAGGAAGTCCAGCTTCTTGGGGAGGATGGTGCTCTGGCTGTCCCCCGTTCCCAGGCAGTTACTGCAGTTCAGCCCAAACACAAAGACCTGGACATGCAGGGACAGAACACAGGAGATGTGATGGGGATGAGCAACTAGGAGGGTTGAACAGACTGTACATTTTCTTATCAGTCTGACTAAAACAACTGAATGAGTTGGATTAGAACTTAAATACTGATTTAGTTAAAGGAAGTCCCCTATAAATAAACCAATATACTGTATAAATCAATACATTCAATTCAAAAATACTTTATTTATCCCAAAGGGAAATTAAATGTTGATGTAACTCATTTAATTAAGGAGTTATTATAGGTGGTGATGGCTGTGGGCAGGAAAGATCTCCTGTAGCGGTCTGTTTTACAACCAAACTGAAGAAGCCCCTGACTGAAGAGAGACTCTATTTTCCAATGACATATAAAAGATGTTTTATTTTTTAGAAATTCTTATTTTTGTCTGTTAGATAATAAAATATGGAATTTAGTCTGGAAACATTTAATTTATCCTATTCAATTGTCTTTTTTCCCCTCACTTTTTCAGACTTTTTAAATCTACGTAGGAACCCTGAACACTGCTAAACTAAACAGCTGACAGTCATTTTCTAACCAAATATCAACACCAGCAGGAGGTGCTGAAGGGATTAAAGCTCGCATTATATGAGCAGTGTTATTTAAGCTTCAGAAGAAATATTTGAATCGGATCTGATTTTTTGAAAACTTGGAACTCAATAAATTATAAATTAAAAACCAAGTTCTCACATGCATTTCTGAACATGTCATTACCAACTTTTAGCTCAACCAATTATAGATTATTAAGAGTAACCATCTGTCTAACTTCAGCTGGTGTAAATAAGATGCAGTTCTAGTCCGGCATTTACATAAACTCATCATCAGCATGATTGTCACATTAATGTTGTTTCCGGCTTTCAATGATTCTTTTGGGCCTGTTTTTTTTTTTTTTTTTTTCCAGAATGGAACCAACATACAATATACAATAAATATATTGTGGATTTTCTCTAATCCAGACAGGGTCAAAAGTATGCGTACACCCCCACCAATATGTGGTCTAATGTTCCTTAGCAAAATTTTTGTCCATGATGGGTGTTTGTAAACTTATGACTGGAACTGTAGGGGAAAAAAAAAAAAAAAAAAAAAAAAAAAAAAAAAAAGATATAAATCAGCACCTATTCTTAAAATATGTAAAGTTGTAAAATATATTAGGTTTTGGTCTCTGGTCATTTTCTTGGTTTAAAAAAAAAAAAAAAAAACAACTTTTTTGCTATTACCAAAATTTAAACAGATTGTTTGTAACAGCCATAAGTTAAATAGAAAACTCAACCAGAAAATAGTGATAAAAAATATTAAACGTGATTAAGTGCAAAAACATCAGCAGAAATACTTTAAATACTTTATCAAAAATTCATGTTCTGGATAACTTTCTAAAACAACACTGAAGAACATACATATATGCATAGCTAACCCCAAACCAGAAAAATATGTTTCCTCTGACCTCTCACCTCATCGTCATTGGTGATGTAAATGGCCTCATTAGCAGACGAGCCAAACACGCAGGCCTTCCTTATTGATGGGAGCTCCTCTGGCCCCATCAGGCTGAAAATGGGCCATTTGGTTACGTCCACCATGATGTGCTCGCAAAGGCCGGGAGGCCCCAGCGTTGCGGTCACTGTTTTGAGTGGATGAGGGTGAATTCATTTAAACGTCAGAAATAATTTTCCCTTTATCAACACATTTAGACAATCGCACAAATATCCAGGAATCTGGATCCGTTTTCACATTCATCACAACGTTTCGTAATAACTCAACTGTATGCACCGTAAAGATTTAAGGGAGTAAAAATTCTTCTGCTTTAACTTTTAATCTGTAACAAGAATGTTTCAGCTCCAAACTCAATGAAATTAAAAGATGGGAAAACAAGCTGGATGTAATATAAAGAAGTTGAGCTTTTGCACCTGTAACGATCATCATCATCAACATGTGAAATATCGAAATATTGCTTTAGTAAATCCAGAACATTAGACAAATGTACTACCTTCAGATTTTGAGGGTTCAATACATTAAAAAAATAAACAGTAGACAAAAAGCAGAAATAGACTAAATCTGAAATAAAGCGCACCATCTTAACAGCAGCTTCATGTGTTTAACTCGAAATACCCAGCTAGAAAGTTGATTTGCACAAATTTGTTTTCACAAGACGTGTGTCAACCTTTCAGCTTTAAATTATGCTACGATTGTGTGTTAATGAAACTAAAGATGTATGCAAATATTTCGGATTGTATTACTTTGTTTAGATCATAATTGTGAGACTTTTCCTTGCATTTCTTGCTGGGGGTTTTTTTTTGGTTTTTGCTTGCTTTCAGTATATTTCTGTTTCACTTTAAAATTAAAAGCTCTATTTTCTAAAACAACTGAATAAAAAAAGAATAAAAAAAAAAAAAAAAAAAAAAAAAAAATTACATTCACATAAACTACATCAAAGTCCAAGCAGATTACTGATGAGTTTACGGAACATAAAAATGTTCTGTTTTGATGCGTTTAATAAACAGAAAAAAAGTGTAATAAAAAATTCTGTGTGTTCTCCCCACAAATTAAGAAAAAAAAAAAAAGGGAAAACTTCAGTTACTGGCCGTCAGATTAGTGCATCTCTATTGTACAATAAAGTTAGTCAAGCCAAACACCCACTGTGAAAATTAAAGCTACTTTCTTTGTAATTGTATAAGACGAGTTTGCATGCAAAACATATAAAAGAATATGCTCACTGATCTGTACTTGTAACATGTCCCACATGACCACCGTTCACCTCAAAGCATTATGGCTTGTACCCCAGATGGACACAGAGAGAACAAATAGACACCAACTGAACTTATGCTGCATGTGGTCCAACAGACACACACGATGATTGTCCTGTCTGGGTCTAATGTTTATACATGTTCAAAGATGTTGTGACTGTATTTTTAGTTGTTACCTCTGTTCATTTATGACGTTTAAGACTATTTAATGGTGAACACACACTTGACTGGAGAAGAAACTAAAACTTCAAAAGTTACCATATGATTTATGATTATTTCATTGGACTTTTTTAAGTACAATTTGAAAATTACAAACTAGTTGTTTCTTGCTGCTCTACATAATGTCATCAGTTTCAAATTTCCTGCTGTGAGTTAAATTTACAAGAATTATCTTCTAAGATACAACACGGTGGTGTTATTTCTTTATGTAATAACTGTACACTGATAATCTAAGCACAGCTGAGTAATAGAAATTTACACTGCAGGGCTTCACAGTTTATGAAAAATAAACTGAAGAGAAAAAAGGTAATTCTGCTTTGCCTGCATTAGGGTCAATGATAGCAAATCTAGCTGATAAGTTGCATTTGTGAAAAGTATCAATCAGCCTGAATTGATTTTGATCTCTGATCATGCAATCTGGCCATTCCAGTAGGCACTGCTGGATTTCACAAACTTCATTTCTGTGTGTTACTTCAACCACAAAAAGCTTGTTTTTTTTTTTTTATCTTAAACGAAATATAATTGGCAACAAAAATCACCCAGCAAATTAAAAATGACCATAATACGTTTTTCAACTGTGGAAAAACGTATCTAAAATTTGTTTTAAGTATTTTACAAAAAAGTCTGGCTTGTCCCAATTTTTTTCCCCCCCACCTTCTTTTCCTGCCACAGCTTTCCTCGGCGGATTAAGAATTTCTGTGAAATGTGGACTAAATATGAGTTAGAAGAACAAACATCAATGCTCTGTTGTGTCAATGGTTAAAAGAGGACTCTGGTTGACCTGCATGTGTGTTTGTGATATGCAAACAGCTGACTAAACGCTGGCAGGGACAGCAAGCTGAAAGCAGATAGCTGCCTATTAATGTTTGCCTTTGTTAGAAAAACATTATTCAGCAAAACACCGGTCAGCAAAAACACTCATGGGAGCTGCTAATGCTAGACTCATCTGATTGGAAAAATCCGCTCTATTCGAGGTCCCACTCAAAGAAAAACAAAACAAAACAAAAAAAAAACACCGGATAATAGGTGGAAAAATTGGTCATAAAGAAAAAATATCATTTCTGATTGGCTCACCTGAGTGATGGGTCTGTTTCAGAGGAAGATATTCCGTCTGGCAGCTTCAGCATGGCAAGCGGAGAGGTCGACACCAATGTTGGTTTTACTTTCTCTGCTGGAGCCGAAACAAAAACAACTGCTCCGACTGGCGTTTGTTTGGGGGAAGTGTCTTGAGGAGCACACGTCACGTGACCACAAGACCAAAACAATCGAGTTCGATTTCCGGTAAGCTAAACTGTGGTCTGATTATTCGCTCGACATTTTCATAGAAAGGACCTGTAATACTCTACCGAGAACAAAATGACACCATAACTTATATTTTATAAGACGGAAATAATAATAATAATAATAATAATAATAATTTAAAAAAATATCTAAAATTGTAATAGACATTTTTTTATTAATTCACATCCTCTCAGAAAACAATCTTATTAAAATGCTAATTGGATGCGTCTTTGTTAAATATTTATACTGGTCATCTATAGACTTGAGAATAAATAGCCTGAATATATTCTAAGAAATAATATATAGAAATCTTAAAAAAAAAAAAAAAAAAAAAAAAAAAAAAAAAAAAAAAAAAAAAAAAAAAAAAAAAAAAAAAAAAAATGCAGTCAAGACACTGAATATTCTCATTTGTTAAGCATCTATTTATGTAATCTTATTAAAAGACGTAATTAAAACAATTGTTAAATGCATATTTATATGCCAGGATCTAAATTGTAATAAATATTTTATTTTCTATTACATATTCATGCATGCAATATAAATAAAATTGCAATTGACATTGAACATGTCCTATTTCCTAAATATTTACACGTTATAGCTAAAATTTACTATAAATGTATTATTTATTTTAAAAAATAATCAAATAGAAATTTCATCAAAAATAAAATTGGAATAAAGAGAAAGTAAATTCATGACATGTTGCAACACGAATATAACCAAATTTACTTTATGAATACTTTAACATAAAGAATACAGGTTCTAATTAATTATTTTCACATTATTCAATGACATAGGGTATTTGAAAATTAAAATAATTATTGTTACAGTATCTAAAGTATGCATTTCATTTTTAGCAGAAATTATTACATATGTATTTGCCTTATAGATTATTGAATTATGACACTTTGGCCCTCAACAATAGATAGGGTTCTTAGAAAATACTGAATGCCAATATATTTGGCAAATGAATTAAAAAAAAAAAAAAAAAAAAAAAAAAAAAAAAAAAAAAAAAAAAAAAAAAAAAAAAAAGTAATGGAAAGTTAAGATTTTTCTGAAGGATGACTGTAGAAACTTATTCTAGACACCAGCACCTCTAATGTGTATTTAGTCTGATGCAGCAGACAGAACAGTAAGAGGAGGCATTAGATGGCCTCTCTCTGCACAACAGATAAACAGATCAAGAGTTTCTCTCCATGTTGTCACCCGACAGAATTCAGCAGCGTGACCTGCTGACGGATGTCGTCAGCTTAGTTGCCAAGCTACAAATGTCTGTGGTACTCAGCAGCTTTTCAGCAGAGTATAAAGGGACTTTTCATCTTTATAATTTATTTATGGTGTCCTTTTCCCCTAAGTATAGTGTAACAATGTAATGTTCCCAATACAGTACAACTCAAACATTCTGCTTTAGGACAGAATCTCTCCACTTCTAAATTTTCTTGCAAATGTCTATAATAAAAATCGCTTTGCAGTAGTACTCATAGCTATTAAAGTTCATGATTTGTGGAGTTACCTACCCAAAATAGCAATGGCATTTATTGAAATTTAATGTAATAAACAGGAACAATACTGCATAACTAAAGTCAAAGGGACATTATCACAGCTTTCACATTTTTAATCAACTAAAAATCTGACAAGTGTAGTGTTCATTTGTATTTACCCTAGTTAGTCTGATAAATAAAAACCAGTGCTACCAACTCTCTACAGAAGTCACAATTACTATATAGAAGATTTCAGACAGGGATACAGCTGTAAGCAGGAAAAAGCCAGTTAGGTTATATACACACCGCTTTGGGAATTTTACCACTGGGAAACATGGCGGAGACAGCAATATGCTATGGGAGTGATTTTTTTTTTCCCCCAGCAGGGATAGGAAGCAGGTAAGAGCTGATGGAAAGATGGAGGTGATGCTAAGCACAGGCTATTATTAGAAGCATGTCAGTGGAAGCAAAAGACGCAAGACTGGGCCTTCAACTTGAATAAACTCTAAAGATATTCCCAGAGCCACAATGAAAAGCTTAAAAAGCAAAAACAAAAAAAACAAACAAACAAACAAAAAAAAAAAAACTGAGTTTGTGGCCATGTCAAAGTCCACACGTATATCCAACTGAGTGTCTGGCAAGGACTGAAAACTTATGTTCTTTCCATCTGAGTTGAGCTATTTTAGAAAAAATGGGCACAAATTTTAGTCTCCTAAAGTGCAAAGCTAATAGACATGCCACAAAGACTTGCAGCTGGAACTGTACTGAAAGGTGGTTCTACAAGACACTGGTTTAAGACATCCAAGTACAAATGCACACCACACTTTTCAGATTTTGTTTTGGTAAAATACTTTGAAAACCAATGAATCTTTCTCCTTCCTTCTTAGTGATTAATTACAAAGATGAAACACATTTTCCTTGTTAAAACTCCATTTTTTTCCCCCCAGACCTCATTTTCTTTATTAATCATGAAACAAGATTGTGGTAAGCTTGGGTTCCAATCCAGATGTTTGGTAAGAGCACTGCTTCATTTAATTTTTTCAGCAAATTAAATCAACTTTAACATCTAAAACACTTAGACCTATTAAATCTGGAATGAATTATCCTACATTTTGTAATTTTTTTCTGTTTGTAAAAGTTTAACAATCACAAGTTTTAGTGGTTTGCTCAGTGCCTACTCCAGACCCAGATTTAAAACCCACACACACATCCAGTTTAAAACTTTGATCCAAGGTCTAGATGCCACAAAAGCAGTGAAACAGTCCTTTTAAAATATTTTTAAAAAGTGGTTTGATTTCCTGACTATAGAATTGACAAAAATTTATGGGAATTTATTAACCGATTTCACTGGGCTTATAAAACCAAACCAGTAAATGTAGAAAAATAAATCCGGTTCTATATGAAATAAAGAAGCATTTTCTTTATAAATTCTTTTTTTTTTTTTTCCCTTTTAGGTAACAGAATATTGAACAAAGTCCAGAAAATGAACAGGTTTTCCATACCAACTTTTCTTTTTTGCGCTCATCCAGACCTGGAAAATATTAAAAACAAATTCCAGACTGCAAGAATGTAGGAGTTAATTTTGGTCTAATATTGTAGTTGGAATGTGAAAAAATATGACAAAGTTCTGTTGTTTTGAATATTTCTGCATAACAAATGTACCAAAAAGTAAACATGAGCATGTGAATATAGGTCAAGCAGGATTAACGTCCCATTTTTGAAGCTTGTTATCTTACATGGCACGTTGTTTGGATCGACTCCACAGGAAACCTCTATTCAAAGTCTAAGGCTAAGTTAATGATTGCCTTCTGGGTCTTTATCTCAAACAGTTGGAGACCGTCTCTGCGAAGAACTTCTCACATTTTAGCCAACTCAAGAAAAGCTCCTGGATGTGTGAAACAAACACTTGGAAGCTACAAGGAACAAACGGCTAAACAGCAAGTTTATTTTGGTTAGAATCAGAAACACAGACGATGTCCTGAGGGTGAGATAAGAAAGGAAACCAGGATCTGTTGACTGAAATTATGGCAAAAGAGTGAGGCTTGTGGAGTCAGGGAGGGTAGGAATGGTGTCATACATTGTTCAGTGGGTAAAGAGACGAAAGAAACAGTTATTTTTGACAGCAGAGAGCAGCACTGACCATTCTTCATGGCAAACTCCAACAGCAGGGAGACGACAAATTACCCCCGTGTGAAGATTCTCCAGTTGCTCCGTTTTTTTTTTTGTTTTGTTCAGAAAATTTTGTAGTTGAAATAAAAAAACAAAAAAAACAAAAGGCACAATGATTTCTCAACTCATTATCGTCTTTAATATGCACAAGAGTTGAAAGCATCAATGAGCCACCTTAAAGAGAAGAATTCAATCTAAAATTTATAAAAAGATACAAACAATCAGAGGCCAAAACGCTGTCTGTTGCCTTTTTTTCTCCTATTATTTCACTTAAAACAGCTTTTTATTAGCAAGTAAAAATCTTGCAAACATAAGCTTGTATCCAATTTGGATACAAGACAACAAAATTGTAAATCTTTAAAGTGGCTCGGTCTAGTCTGCTAGTTCATGACTGTACACCCTCTCTATAGTTTTGTTCAGTAATAGCTAATCCCAAAACAAGTCCTGGCTGATTTTAACAGCCCTACCAGATATTAAAAGCCCCACTGTGATCCAGTCGCTGCTCTGAACACCCAGCCCTATAATCTGAATAGTTAGCAGCCAACCAGTGGATCATCTACAAGACTGGGGCTAGGGTCCGACTTAAAGTTAGTCACCTTAGCCCCGAATCTAAAACACCAACTGGAACGTGGGACGGTACATTTTCAAACAGCCGTCACCGCGATAGAGGTGAAAATAAGACAAACCAAAAACCCGGCCTACTCCAATTTATCAGCATGTCATCACAATACATCTGCAAGTCAAAAAAAATAAAAATATTGCTTCCAAAAAACAAAACAAAAAACCCTCCCCAGCCATCTGGGACGGTTCACCATCCAATGACCGTCAGCTGCAGCAGCTTTGTACAGGCTTTATGTAAATATATTCATATATTTGTTAGACTGTAAGGAGAGATACACGTCACGTTTTTTTTTTTTTTTTTTGGTTTTTTTTTGTTTTGTTTTTTTTTTTGTTGTTGTTTTTGTTTTTTTTTTTTTTTTTACAATTATTCAAATCGAGTGATGACATGTGACCTCTTAATCAAAAAGTAGTTAAGTACAATAAAGATCAGGACCTGCACTCTGTATGAGTCTAGTCTTTAATGAGCGTAGGTCCCTTTCTGCAGGCAGACATCACTGTGCCTCTCAATTGTGTGCATAAGACTGGAGGAAAAAAAAAAAAAAAAAAGTACTCCACAGATTATACCAGACCAGGCTGAAATGTAAAATTAATTTCCTTTCAAAGTGAGAATTTCTTAAAAAAAAAAAAAAAAAAAAAAAAAAAAAAAAAAAAAAAAAAAAAAAAAAAAAAAAAAAAAAAAAAAAAAGCTAAAAAACCTTATGGTTTGATTTCAGTTGTAAGGGCCCCCTTAACCCCCCATATTTCAGTTTTCACATTACAGGGGAATCCAGAGGAAAACAGTTTGCAGTGAGAATGGGGAGTGGGGGGAGGGGGGTGAATGATACGGCTGATGCGTTTCACTCTTTTTGTAAGTCTCTGTGCCTTCATCATCCTCTTGGTGACAGAAATTTACATCCTTTGACAAAAAAAAAAAAAATAAAAATAAATGCTGATGTTCTTCTGAATCTGAAGTGGGACGTTAGCAGGTCTTACTGTAAGTGTTGATGGAAAAAAAAAAATTATATATATATATATATATATATATATATATATATATATATATATATATATATATATATATATATATATATATATGTGGCATTTTCTTCACATTTGATGAGTTCCTTTAAGGAGTCTAATATTTCGACAGAAGTCACACCAAAAACTGAGAACTGAGTCAGAAGTCCCGTCAGTCAGTTTGCCACGGATTCCTCTATTGTTTTTACCTTTGAGCCCTTTCACGCCTCCACCTGCCCAAGGACCCTCCTGGGAGAGCACAGGGAAGGGGGTCCGTGGTAATCATGGCTTAGCTCGGGGGTTATCTCTTTAAACTGGGTGAAACAGGGGTGTGCCTGTTCATCGGGAAACACTGTGACCAAGTGTGTTCAGGTTTGCGCTTGTGTTTCTGTGAGTGTGTTTGTGTGCAGGCGTGAAGTTACAGCGGACGACGATCCAGGGGAGGGAAAGCACAAAAATAAAAACCACAAACCAACAGCAGTATTTCTTCCCCAGATTTGATATGACGGCTTCTAACAGAAGTATGCACACCAATTGTGTCAGAAAGTGTGTACACATATGTATTTCTATACATCTATATATAAATGTGAGTGTGTGCACGCGTGGTTGAATCTGAAAATGTGCTTGTGTTTTTGTCGTTGTGAAGACTTGACATTTGGCAATTTGGATCTTGCCAAGAAGGCTTTCTTTCCTCCTTCTGGTTTTACCTTTGAGTGACAGAAGCACTGGCAGCACTGACAGTTCTCCTCATGCAGGTTGCCAGATGAACAACTAGGGCTTGTATGAAGAGTTGCACTAGAAGGAAAAAAACAAGACAGAAAAAGCTCCCCACAGTGCAGAAGTGACTGTGATTCAAATCCTTTAGTGGCGAGATTGGTGTTTAAAAATCCTTCTGTACCAGGTTGCCAGATTGTTGGGAGAGATGGATGAATGTCTGCGATAATTACAGGTTAGCCCCGCAATTAGTGGAACCAAACATCCTGGCTTTTTAGAAATCATATTCCTTTGCTTGCATGTTGGATGCAGCGTCAAAGTTGAAGGTTCCTCCTTGAGTGGTTCTGGGGATCAAGCTAGGGTCTTCATCAATCTGAAAAGAACAGATATCGTCAAACTGATTTTAAAGTGAACACAAAATGAAAAGAAGACAAATTAGGGATGAAGAACTTACATCATCTCCTGAAAAGTACTGATCAATGATCTCAAAGGCTAATTTGTAGACATCTTCATTCTCATGTCGCTGCAAGTTTTCAATTTTCTCCAAACCTTAAAAACATAGAAAGGAACATTTCAACAGGAAGCCAAACAAAATGTTTCTTCTGTTATTAACAAAACTGAAGACAACTGTAATTGACTTCAGTGTGTGAAAGTGAACTCTCCATGGTTTGTAGAGTTCGCTTTCACACACTGAAAAATCAATTACAATTGTTTTCCAAGCACAGAAAGGAAACTATAGTGGAGACCAAATGTTAACAGACATGTTTTAAAAACTGAGCACTATATAAATGCCAATTTAAAAAAAAGGAGAGTCAGGGTTTATTTTCATGTGACGAGCTTGACGAGCTAATAAACATGTCATGGTCAGTTTTTCTAACGGGTTTGCCATGTTGTCGTTAAAGAGAAAATCTGCAAGTTGCCACTCTTATACCTCTGACATCACAAAAGGCATGAAGGCAGCAGATCAGCGCTCAAGGACATTCATTTGCGTTTTTCTTGTTTTTTTTTTTTTGTTTTTGTTTTTTTTTTTGTTGTTGTTTTTTTTCCTTTTTTGCATGTATTTAAAATCACCTTCGCAAGTGTGTACTGGCATTCTGTTCATAAGGTTTTCTAACATCTGCGGATCACTTCATCTTTGCGCCTCTTGTGATGCTGTCAACCCAAATCAACCCTCTTCAAAAACTGCATTCAGTGAAATTCTGCAGTGTAAATTTATACTTATTTTAGAATTAGTTAGAGATGTCTGTTCGTTAATGACAAAAAAAAAAAAAAAAAAAAAAAAAAATCCTAATAAACTCATCCCTAATGTTAACCAAAATGAACTGAATGAACACAGACCTCCACACTCCTCTATGATTTCAGCAATCATGCTGGCTTCATCTCCAGCCATGATGAGGATATTCTTGAGGCCGTCCAGTACAACCTGCGCCACCTGAGAGTCCTTCACTGACAGCAGGTTACAGAAGGGAGGGATGACATTCTCCTTCACTAAGAACTCCACCTACACAAACCCATACATACACACCACATTCATACTTTATTGCAACACAGGTACACAGTTACAAGTCTGGAAAACAATCTTACTCAACGTTCACAATGATATTTCAACAACAAGATATTGCCAGGATTCAGCTATCAACTGAGACTTCATGTTCCAGTAAACATTTACTACTGAAATCATTACCTTAGCAGGTCAATTCACCATTATCAAAGCAATTTAAATGTAAGCAAAGAGAATAAAAAGATGTCTACATCAAAAATTAGACTCACCTGGTCTTTCCTGCCACTGATGGTGAGGTTGCTGATGGCCCATGCTGCCTCCTTCTGAGTGCCAAAGTCACCCTGTTGAGAGCCAGTCTGTTACCAAGAATCCTACCACAGCATGTTGTCAGAGCAGACACAAAATCTAGACTACAATCATTTCATTACAACTTATGTTCCTAAAAAACAATACACTGTTCAAATGCCAGATCTGCAACAATTGGTGAAAAAACATGAGAAAGAACATAAAGCTTAAATGTTGAGCAGCTCCTCTAATGCACACGAACCTTAGCCAGTTGGTTGATGATCATAGGAATTAGCCCGGCGTCGATAACAGCTTGGACCTGCTGCTGGTTCCCAGCTGTGATGTTGGACAAGAACCAGACAGCTTCCTGTAAACAAACCAATCACAAATGGTCAAAACGATCCCCAAAAGCTCACCACAGCTAACATCCTTTAGCTTAATCACTTCTGGGCTTAAAACCATCTCCATTCCTTCTGGGATTTAATCCTTTGGATTAAATTTAGTATATCATCTGAACTTTAAATGCTGATGCATACATTAGTCTTATTAAAATGTTAAGGCTAAGTTTTGATTAGTATACTTTCACACTACCAAGACAATGTGTTGATATTTATAAATATAAGTTTATGACCATTTTTTAACAGGGGGAAAAAAAAAAGCGTCACTGACTTTGAGGCGGTGATACCTTGTTGATCTTTTCTTTAGGATGAGTGAGCAGATTGGGGAAGTGTGAGAGAACGTCACAGTTAAGAACCACCTGGGTCTGCTCATCTGTTCCTGTCACAATGTTTCCAACTGCCCTCAGAGCTGCTGTCTGGAGTTTGAAGATAACAACTTCCATTTACTTAATTATAGAGAAAACAAACAAACATTCAGCTCAGCAGAACAATGTCCTACCTGAACTTTCACCTCCTGATGGCTGAGGAGAGGCACAAGATATGGAACAACTCCAGAATCAATGACCATCTGGATCTGTTCGTTTCCTCCGTCCGTCAGATAGGACAGAGCCCAGACTGTGTCTACAAGTATCTAAACATAAAATAATCATGAGGTGAGCACTGAGAACAATGTTTGTACAATTTAAAGACACCAAGTCTAAAACCGCCTTGGATAAAAAGCATTTTAGTATGATACTTACATTTATATCAGTGTGATATATTAGCACACTGAGAGCAGGCAAAATCTGCGAAAAGGGGAAAAAAAAAAAGGTTGGGAGGGAGTTGGATATAGGGAAGGAAACAACTTTGCAGTGTCATAGAAACAGCTTTGCATTGTCATAGAAAGTACCCCTGGCACAACCCTGAAAAATGTCTTAACAGAACTAAGTAAACATGCTAGCATTAGGCTAGCAGTTCAGCACCTGCATGAAAACAACCCGCAGCACGATGATACATGTTTATGGAAAACTGGAGCTGGATTATTGGGGTTTCTTTTCTCAAAAACATTTGATATTGCAATATTTGTTTTCCTATTTCGGTTTTAAACCAAAATAAAATCAGCTCTCCTAAAACAAGCTTCCACATGCACCTGCCTCTGTTGGCATCACATGAGGCAACTGATCAACCTTGTAAGTGCATCCATTTGTCTACGATGCAGCCGGTTCAGAGTTAAACAGATAAACACGCCAATGGATGAACTCTTCTCCGGACACACCCACCTCTTGCACAGTCTCCATGGGCGGAGGTGGATCCTTGTTGCGGCAGAGGTTAACAATGACCCAGGTAACATTGCGGAGGAAGGTGATGGGGATCGATGGGTTGATGAAAGAAAACAGAGGCTTCACTACGCCCAAGGAGATGACATAATCCCTGCACTGTGGACCATCACCTGAGCAATAAGTAATAAACATGTCAGCTTGGGTTGTTGCTTCCTTATGCACACTTCTGGCAGTGGGTCACACTTACCTATAATGTTTCCTAAAGCCCATACAGCCTGTTCACAAACGTTCTGGTGAGGAGAGTGTAGCAGTCGCAGGAACAAGGGCACTGCATCTGGATATGCAAACATCAACAAATCAAAATCCTGCCCGAGGTGATAGTTTGCGCAACTCTACAGATAAGCTTGTTTCCTGGGAACACTCAAAGCCAAATAACAAATCTACAGTGGCAACTCTGACTTAAAACATCCAGTGAAAACCGAAGCGGTGGCGACAACAAAAAACCTTTATAAATAATTTACTGGCTATGATCTTAATGATAAAAGCAACGGTTGGGGTACACACCTCCTCTGGGCCATGGCCTGAATGTTTGTCTCTGCCTTGCGAACTTTGGCACAGACAAAACCATCTTACACGTCTGCAACACCCATTTAAATTAAAATACTTTGTTCATTTCTATAAACAAAATCCTGAATTTCAGCCATTTCAATTTTATCTTTGGAAAGAGCTTATAAATAATTTCGCACACATTTAAATAATAAGCTTGCATCAAAATCTGACCAGTAATTTTTTTAGACCTGAGTTTTTCTCCACTAAATCTGTTAAAAAAGCTGAGAATTAACAGGTCAACAAAAAATCCATTTCCAAAAATGGATCCAAAAACAACATTTCTCACTTCTTCCAGTTAGGAGTGATGGCCTTGCTTATACAGTTCAGACATGAAGCATCTGATTGCATCTCATTTTGGAAATTTATTGTCATTGCAATATGATTCTACAGGATAATCGATAAAACGAGAACTGAATGGACTGCAACACGTTTGAGCTAATTAAGCGCACTCATTATCTATATAGTTTAAATATATTTGGTGTGCTTGTTTACTGGTTTTCGGGGGATATCAAAATATTATGGCTAAAGAAAAAAAAAAAAAAAAAAAAAAAAAAAAATCCGACAAACTTTTCATCAGCTGTAATCAGATGTGTTTCCAATGAAAATATGTTGTTAGAGTGAAAATAATGAGTCATATATTCATCATGACATTTGCCAACAATATCACATATTAAAGTGCACTTTATAACTTCAAGAGAAAGCTTCAACTTGAAGTCAGTTCCTAAAAATAAGAAAGCTTACAATTTACCTTTGCTGCCAACACCACTAATCTCTGTTCCACTAGCTAGTCCATTTGTTTATTTTGAAACGCAACCAATTTTCTAAACAAAAAAATACAAAAAATGCTCGCTCTCCAGACTGCAGACAGTACATAAACACAGACAGAAAGGGTAACACTGGGGAAGACAGAATGCAGGGTCAACATACTTGATTTAACCACAGCCTGAGTCTGTGCTGACGTCCCAGAGGCGATGTTGGTCAGAGCCCAAGCTGCCTCAAACTGAAGTGAAGGACTGTGAAATTAAGATTAAGAGCAAATCTAAATCATTTTATATTAAGCAAGAAGTTTTAAGAGATTATTAAAAAAAAAAAAAAAAAAAAAAATCCATATATAGTTGATATTTCCCTTGTTGGTAAAAATAAAGAAATATAAATAAAAATAAATTAAAAAAAAAAAAATCACTGAAAATAATTGGTTTTAAGCAGGTTAGTAAGTGTAGCTGCATTCTGTAGGTGCTACATGGAATATCTGAAACCAGCTTTGATGGTTAGAGTTCAGATTCTTTAACAGAATAAGGCTGTGTTTATGATGGGAGACTATAATGAAATGGTTTTCAGAGAAACTGATGTAACACAAGGAAAATATCAACATATTGTGGTCAAGTGTGATTAAGCCATCTGCCACAATAAATATCTAACTGGCTCCAATAATGATCTGGAATCCTTGATGGTTTTACTCCTCCTCAGCACAGATGCCAAATAAACAACACATCGGTATGATGTGATGAGCCTTCTGTTAGTTAGTGGTGAGAAATCAGAGACCCAATGTAAAGATCTTTAAAGGACTTCTTGTGTTTTTTAAGAGGTTATGGATTTCATATCAGCTTGGTTTCTAACAGTTAAAAAAAATATATATATAGTCCAGAAAGCAAATTTGTTCCACAATATAGCTGTTTGATACAATGATAAACTCCTTTAGCTCTTCTTCCTTAAAGTTCTTACAACCAAGCTATTCAATCTCTCCCCCAAGTGAACACAAGGTCCTGGGAATTGGGGAACTCTTAGAGACAGGAATGTCGATATGTTTGGCTTGGCCTGAGCTGAGAGAGCCAGCCAGCTCCCCTGCATGCCTCCACACACACTCACGTGTGGTCACAGTGGGAAACAAGAAGCCTAGTGCACATCAAGCTTCTCTTGCAACAAAAACCTGCTAAAGTTGCATCAGATTTTGAAAAGTATATATAAATAAAACAAACAGAGCCTTGCATAAAAGATACACCATATCAGAACAGACTTACTTGTCATCCCTTTCCAGACATTCAACTAAAATGGGTAGGATCCCAGACTTTATCAAGTCATCAATAGGAGGGTTTCTGTCACTAGAGAGAAGTTTTCTGGCAAAACAAGACATCAGGATTATTATAAATGAAAACCATGTAGCTTTAATATCAACCCTTTGGTTTTCGAGCGACTGACCTGGCTGCTTGCACTGCACTGAGCTGTATAACGGCATTGTCACTGGTCGCATTCTGTATTTCAAACAAAAAAAAAGATTATATAATAATAATACAGAATCAATAAGCAACATTTAGAATATTTCGGACCGATTAAACAATCTTAATGAACTCCTACCTGTAAGATTTCATCAAGTGTAACATTTTGCTGCCAAACAAGAAATGAAGAATAGGGTTTTTAGAAAATGATCTCATGCTGCAATAAATCCACATTTTCTTCCCTATTCTCTTTCTCCTTTTTGCTTCCAACAGTATGCAGCCTTTAGCATCAGGGGCACTGTAATCTGTGTCAGATATGGTCATCTGGTAATATATTTTTAAAACCCAGGTTTTAAATGTATCAATCATAGTGAAAACGTAAGCAGCTGCAATTACTGCAAGATTGGAGAGGGTGAGATTATATTAGAAATGCAAAAGATTTGAATATTTTGACAATCTGCTGAAGTAGTTTCTGTCCATTATCAATTTTATTTTTGTTTACCATCTTTTAGCTTTATAAACTAGCTTTAAATAGCAACTTCACAAGAGGGTCGCTGCTTTTAAAATCAAACAAACAAACATGGTTTGTGTTGGGCTCAACAGCCCAAAACTTGGCATACTTCAAATCTTACACCTGTCAACACACCTGTTGTTCATTGTACTTGAAACAAACTGGCGATTTTACTGTTAGAGAAAAATAATTAGCCTTTTTCCCTTAGTTTTCAAATGTTATGAATATTAAACGAAAGATACAATTGCTAGAATTTAGCCTTGACATCAAACTTCAACCAGCAAAATCTTCTCGTGTCTTTCTTGCCTGGGTGCTCACAGTTGGAGCGTGTGTGTGTCAGCAGATGGTATGGTTCCCTAGTCTCACCCAGACCCCCACACTGACTACCCCCTCAGGCTTCAGTGCAGGATCTCAAGTAGTATGTGGGTGTTTACTGCAGCCTGACCCTTGTGTTTTATCCATTTAGCATGTGATACAGAACAGCTTCAAATATAAAGCACCATGCTTGCCATCAGTCTTGCTATTCACCATGAACCATCTACTGAATTCCATGTAACCCACAAGGCAAGAAGCAGACTTCCCTGGCTTTCTTCAACAAGATAGAAACACAGTTAAACAGTCTTAAAGTTCAGTTTAGTTATGACTCTAATATTACAGTTTTCCATCACAATACAGTACAGGCTTCCAGTGAGGGCAATTTTTACATCAAAACAAACTGGATGATTCATGGTGAGGAATGCAGCATCCTCACATCATAATCTGAATTCACACAATCATCACAACTTGGAAATTATCCTCACCACATCAGCACTGGGGCAGAATTTCTTCATAATCACCTTTAAGCAGCTCAAATGAGCCTGTTTTCTGAATAATGGCCAGCTCTTTCACAGATTGTCATTCTCAGGCTATACATCTAATTTTCAGGTGTATGCTAAATGTCTTACTTGCATAAATATCTGTTTTCACCCTTTTACCCCAGAACTTTATGGGCTTCTTATCATTATTTAAAAAAAAAAAAAAAAAAAAAAAAAAAAAAAAAAAAGCTATTTAAATATGTGCAAAAACTGGCTCTTATATTTTGAAATCCCTATGACCTGTGATCTTAACAGTCCCGTCTCTCAGTCCAACATGCTCCCACACTTACCCCTTTAAAGTCTGAGTCGACATCAGAATCGTCCAGACTCTCATGCTGAGGGACATTTCTCTTCTTCAGTAAATGTTCATCTCGTTTATTCTGACCAAAGGAGAAAACACAGGACAGTGAGGAGCGGAAATCAAACTGTCAATATAGTCATGAATATTTAAAAGAAACACTTAACACAGTCCAATCTTTTTTAACTCAGATAATCACTTTAACTGCAGCCTCACTTTAAAAGGAGACATCAAGTGGTTAGTTTGAAAGAGACAGTTAAAAAACTTGTACAAATTAATCTTTCCTAGACACTGAATCCTGAGTCTAAATCCCAACACGCTGCAACTCTGACAAGCTCATATTCACTCAGCATGCGTCTGCAAGGCATGTGAGTCAGTGGTAGGAGGAGATTCCCTTGCCCTACATTCCTGTACATCATGCTGATGTGCGTCACTGATGACTAATCAGCTAGTGCAGTGCTTCTTGCTGCTCTAATCCAGCTAAAAAGAATGCGCCAGACTCAGAACCACGTTAGTACTTCATATAAGAAACTTTTAGCACTCTTACTTCAGCCAGTATTCTTGACGGCTGTATTGCTCTGCTCCTTTCTTTAACGAGCCACAGCTAGCCTGTACATCTGAATATCTTTCAGCCATTAACTTAAAGGTTGTGAGTGATGTTTAAATGCTGACCAGAAAACTAAGTAGGAACAAATTTCTGCCAGACATCAGATGTAATAAACTGTTTCAAAATTTTATTTTTCTAAAAAAAAAAAAAATGTAAAAAAAAAAAAAAAAAAAGATAAGTAAGCTAAATACTTTTAGGAAATGTCATCTTTTCGGTTTGAAAATAAGCACTCTAGATTGATCAGACTTAACGTCACAGTGGTTACATGTTTCTTGGGGACAGTTATTGTGGTTGCACAGCATGCTTCTTTTTACCTTAAGATAAATCTGGAAAGGGAGGCTTGGTGAGGAGAAAGTCAGATAAATAATTCTGAGAATGCCATAACTTTTGGCCTCCATCAAACAGAAAAGAAGCAAAAATGCTCTGTAATAAACAGAGTTAACTTAGCATAAAAGAGCAATGTCAGCAGTTACTTTGCAAACACAGTTTGCAAAGAAAACCAGAAAACTTACTTTGCAAACACAGTTTGCAAAGTAAAGTTCTAGGCTATTCTATCTCCATATATTTGTTCAGACTGGAGTACTTTCTGAGGATAAATTAAACCTTTAACTTTGGAGCGGATATTCTGACAACTAATCTCTGGACCAAGGTGACCTAAAATTTGTATAGAAAACATTATTACTAAATTGTGTTGTCCTGTTTGGCTAGTATATGCGCATGCATGTGAGTGTGCATAGTCCAAATGCCGAATAGGATGGAGGCTGTTCAAGAAGTAAGAAGAAACGGCAAAAGAAATTCCAGAAAGCCAGTCATGTATATCCGACTACTCTGATAATCAAGGAATTATTAAATTCCCAATAACTAAAATTTGACAGAGCCAACCCTAGATTTTTTTTTTCTTAACAGCACAGATTTTCTTGCTAATTGCTCACCCTAGAAACACCGCAGCTGTGAAAATCACCCCCCATGCATGTGTGTGACACCTCAGTAATGCCACAGCACAGTAAAGGAAACCTTTGTTCACTGTTCGTAAAGCTAATTTTCAATAATAATAATAATAATAATAATAATAATAATAATAAAAATAAATAAATAAAAAAAAAAAATAAAAAAAAAAATCTTGTGATGAATGGAAAAAAAAAAAAAAAAAAAAAAGAGCTGGTGATGGTAATTAGTCTACTGTCAGGTCAGCTCAACAGGGCCTGTTGAGTGATCGGGTGGTCAGAAACTCAAAAATCCAATCTTTTTTCCAGTCTTTTGTCCACCAAACATACCCAAGCGGTACCAAACTGTGTTAAACACAACACTCTTCCGTGAGCCAGTTGTTACTACAGAAAGAAGAGTTAGGCATTTCCAGTATCTGACTGAGATGTGGCATTTGGAGTTGTAATCGAAAAGTATTTGTTTCCACCTTTCCTTTGATGTCTAGTAAAGCACCTCGGATTGTCTGGTGTATGAATAATGCTATATAAATAAACTGGCTTTGCAATCACCTGTTCTTAAAGACAACCCCAAAGAGTCTAAAAAAGGAGTTGAAAATTTAAATTAAAGGTTTGCGGTACCGATGTCTTCAACATACCTTCAGCTAGTATACTCGTACATTTAGACAGAAGGGAGGTGAGATAGCACAAGAACGTGTGCCACATCTTCCTAAAAGAACTGTGTTGATTGGGCTGCACAAAGCTCTATTAAACACATATAATTACCTAAATACATTATTTACTTTAATACATTACTTATTCATTTAAGTACTAAATGTGTGCAACTTCTTGCACATGTGCATGCTAATTGTGATGAGTCTCATTTTTCTACTGTTGTAGGAATCACCTATTTAAATATATTTTAGTATCAGTATGAAAAAAAAAAAAGGTCTAGACAATGGATGGAAATTCTCCTTTAAGACAAGACAACTCTGAAGTGCCAAATCTGAACCAAAGTTTCTTGGATTATGACCCAACACAGAGGCTGTGCTAAACAAATCCATAAAGTGTCAAGACAATAAAGAGACACTATAACTATAAAGGCATTGCAAGATGGCTTAAAAACACCCCTCATAAAAATAGATTTCCCAGGTAACAGCTCATAAAATGCAACTGACCCAAGATGTAAGCACGCTGAAAGGGTAAAAGACAGCTAAGAAAACTAAGAACCTTCTTTAGGCTGGAATAAGCTCCAAGGAGATGGAACAAAAAATGAACTTCACAAAATTCTTCGCACCGGCCTTGTGTTAAAAAAACCTGCAAAATGTCCGCCATTTTTTAAACTGGGGATAGGACTGTATGGAGAACACTTCAAAATGGAACATTACATGAAAACCACGGGAAGAATGAGAAGTATAGGCTTGTATGACGACCAGGAAAAAAACATCCTTAAAAGGTTTTTTCCAACCTCTCGTACCACCGCTGCATGAACCGACTCTTGCACTGAAAAACTAGAGCTATTTCATCACAAGCTGAAGGCGGGCTCATGGAGGCAAACAATCAATCAAAAATGTTCAGAGTACCACATTTACAAGCCTGCTGTATGCAAGTTCCACTTGCAGGGGAGCTGATGCCAATAATATGAGAGATCAACTTATGAAGCGTTCACAAACATCACATATTGTTTAAAACAGCATTAATAATTAAAAGGTCATCTTAAAGCACCTGTTTTCAGGGCCACTGAAATTAAGCATGTGATTTGTTTGGTTCAACGGTCTGGCTGTGGGGATAAAGAGGGAAAAAAAAAAAAAAAAAAAAAAAAGAAATCAAACCAGTGCTTTCATAGAACCAAGAAAGAACTTGCTAAAACACCATTCATGATTACAAGCTAAAACTGCTTTGATGGATGAACCCTGTTGGGTTCTCAGAATTGGTCCTAGAGAAGTATTAAAGCATTTAATGTGTGTCATTTCTCACCTTTCTCAACTCAACTGTCACCTCATTTCGATGTCTTCTCATAGTCTGTAACAAAGAAAAACAGTAAATGAGAAGCTATTTTATTGACAAGCATTAACTGCAGAAGTAAATATACAGTGGAAGGTTTACATACTTTTTAAAGTACTACAGTACAGTGGTTATGATCAAAACATATGAGCAAAGAAAGGTTAAACAATTTTCTTTTCATCAGATGACAAAAACATTTCAATTTTCTGTGACAGAATCATGTCAGAGGATAACATGGAAGGTAAGAGGTCTGTAAATTAAGTGAAACCCAGTCTAAGTGATGAAAGACAGTTTAGGGGTTCAGCTAATTGCTGTGTTTGTATGCTGGGTTTCCAGATCATCCAGAGAAGTTGGAAATGGTCTGTGATCTTGTGACTATTTAAAAAGGTTCATGTTGCCTTCCTAAATAGCCTCTTACGTAATTTGGGGCAGTCGAAACTCAGGAGGCAGGGGATAAGAGAGACATCTCCAAACCACTGCAAACCAGCGACAACACTGGTACACAGACCCAAATCAGAGATGATTTCTTTTCAGTAAGTAAAACATGTAATGGTCTAATCTGAACATCAACAATGCCTAGTACAAATAATTTTTAAAGCTGATGTGTTGATATCTTAATATGTGAACCCTACAACTATATGCTGACAATATTTCATACTGTCATATATTGGAAAACTAAATCATGGCTTTCACAGTATGTTTGACATTACTCTTGCAATTCAATAAAGTTGCCTGAGATGACACCAAATCTACGATAAACCAAAATAAACCTTTTTCCTGTGCTGTAACCCGAGTCATCCAGTTTCAAAAACTCAGTTTCATGCTAAGGTTCTAAGTAGGCCTGGGTGAGACATCCCGGATGCCTGGAATAGCATCAGGAATGCACTTGGCAAAGACTGCATCATGGTAGCCACGTGCTTGTCAAACAGACTCCTGGTTTCAAAACAACTACCAACATAGGACATTGGTCTGTGTTTTTAAAGTTTACGGAGAAACTCAAACCACCACTACAGTAGATTTGGAAGGACCATTTTCAGACATACCTTTGTTTGGGGATTATCTCAGGATTAACATTAGACCAGAATGACCAAGCACAAGCATGTTTTTGTTTGACAATCCCATGACTGAGAGATATACCTTCTGAGAATTTGCTTGAATATCATGAATAAGTAGAATAAATCTAGATATTTGCCATTCTTTAGCCCATATTTAAAAAGCTTCCTCATATTTTTTTTTTTTTTTTTTTTTTTTTGTATAAACACATAATCAAGCAATAGTTTCTCCCAAAAACAAATGTACATGAAGTACAAAATAATTTGGATACTGAAAGAAAGAATTAAAGCTGTAGGATCTCACAAATGTTTTTTTTTTTTTTTTTTTTTTTTTTTTTTTTTTTTTTTTTTTTTTTTTTTTTTTTTTTTTTTTTTAAAGCTGACTGAAGAAATAAAAAAACAGCAACTGTTCTGCTTTGTGTCACAATAACTTAGCTTCCATTAGAAAACAATGTTGACAGATTTCAAAATAAGATCCTGAGGCGCTCAAGTTCCACTCTAGTCCAATTCCATGTGTTTTGTTATTGACCAAAATTCCTAAAAAAAAAAAAAAAAAAAAAAAAATAAAAAAAAAAAATATGCAGGTTTCTCAAATGAGGCTATATTGTTTTTCTGCAGCCATAGAGAATACAACTCAAACCATTTGAAGCAGAACTTTGATTCAAAACAGGCAAATCAAGAAGGGAAATCAAGAAAAACACAAGAAATGGACTTGCTGTCTGTTGCCTGTTTACCCAACAGTCTGAACTGCCAAGTTCCAAGTCGAAATTACAACAAAAACAAAGTCACCAAGTCAGAAGTCTGATTGGGAAAGTCAGAGGTGGGCAATCGGGCTTGAGTTCAGTATCCAATATGGCTGTGACACAAGAAACTGTGTAATTTGCAAATGTGACCTATTTATTAGTACTTTTATATAGTTTGGCTCTCAAACTGATGGCTCCCATAGTTCTGTACTATCACAATTTGTCAACATGTTCCTTTAGTATTCAAATGTATAAAATGAAAAAAATTAAATGATCGGCTTGTATTGCTAGTAGTAGTTAGCTACACGGCAACTAGTAAATCCCACTGGTTTTCCGGTTTTCAGTTAGAACAAGTACATCTTGAATGTGAATTCATTCCAAAATCCGGGCTTCAACTTCCAAAACAAATTAAATGTACCCATACACAAAAGCCTCTTGATGAGCTGTTTTAGGCCTTATGTGATGTCACTAGAGGCATCTGTGCGTGTAAGTTTGTTTTAAAGAGGGTTGGCTTTTATCCTAAGTAACAACTATTTGGAACAAAATAAATACAAAAACCAAGTCTGTCACATATAGGTCAGTGACTGTCAAACCTGGTCCTAGAGGCCCACTGTCCTTCATGTTTTATAAGTGCCTCTGCTCCTACTCACCTGATTAGAAATGATACTATAGAAGCTTGTTAAGCACCCAGTTATTTAAGTTAGGTGTGTGACTGCTGGGAAGCATCTAAAACATGAAGAATACTGGGCCTTGAGGACTAGGGTTGAGAACCACTGCTATAGGTGACAAACTATCTAAACTAAGTATGACCAATTCAACAGAAAAACAAATCTAGAGGCTTAAATTCACAGGTTTAATTTGGTGAATGTGCAATAAGCAATTTAGACAAATACGGTCACTAGTTTAAATTTAGACGAGCCGGCTAAAGGATACGATTGCTAATGCAGATTTGCAAACCGGGTACACGCCAAAAGCTCGCTGTTTTAAAGAAAGGTGACTCAAAGCTGAGGTTTGCATACTTACTGTACTTATAGATCTGCACGTTTGGTGCATTATTGTTCAAGCATGTAATATGTCAATTCCGGTTTTTACCAACATTGCTAGTTTAAGTTGAAATCGTCTGTTATTTATTCACTCAATGGGAAAGACCCATTAATTAGAACTAGCAGTTATTTTTACCAAGAGGAAAAATTGTAAGGTCAAAATATCATTATCATTCAGCTAAGCGTTTAGTGGCTTAGCTTGGTTTAGCAGCCTCACGACGTTAGCTAGCTACCAAGAAGGGGTGGGTATGGTGACTGTGGGCAAGTCATGTAATTTACTATAAGATGTTATTTCCTATATAATAACGTTGTGGTGTGACCTTGGAGTGTTTTTCTTGGCCCAATAAGCGTAAGTTAGCTGTAAAACTCCAGAAATGTCACGGTTGTGAAGCCGGGCAGGCCCAGCCTCGCTTGTGACCCGGTGTCCATCCATCCAACCAGCAAGCTAACATGACAGCTTACACCGCCTGCCCTCAAGTCTTCCAGCGGACCAACCGCCGTGTAGCTTTCGACTGAAAAACAGTCGTCGCTAAGGTTCAGTGAATTAGACGACCGCCGTAGCACTCGCATTTACAAGTTCAAACATTTATATCGTGTTTTAGAAGGACATCTGATGGCGAACTCCTTGTGGTAGCTGAAATTAGCTAGCTAGCTAGGTAGCTAGGTAGATAGCCGACTGGTAGGCAGGCACCTTCAGTTGGGGCCAGACTAACTAACGAGGCCCGCAGACAGTCATTTATTGCGCTGAAACATATTCAGTAAAGATCACTAATACTTGTATTCCCGTGTAAACTTACCTCGACATCGCGCCCCTTGTTTTTAAAGCTCTTGATGCGGTGGTTTTCCAAGCCGGCGTTGTCTGCCATGGCTATGTGGGGTGTAGCTCTGACTCCGGCTTACTGTATCTGCTCCGTCAAAGGCACGGCAGCTCCTCTGCTGCTGGTGGTTCCAAAGGAGGGGGAGGTAACAGATCACAGAGTGAGGGGAGGAGTTCCTCCTGCCTGCTGGGCTGCCCTGGTTTCCACTGTTTCACAGAAGCAGCAACTACTAAATTCACCTACCGGCGAGGCTCTGTCAGACTTGCAAAGGGAATCCTTCGGATTTCTAATGAATTTAATATTTAAATTAGAATAAATAAGAATATAACCGAAAAGTTAATTAATTTCAGGAATTTAATTTAAAAAGTGAAATATCGTCACATTAAGAGAGGAATTTTAGCCATTCTGTTCATTTTAATGATTATGGCTTACAGCTAACAAGAACCTTCAAGAAAATTTTACGTTGGATTAATTAATAAAAATATATAGAAATGTTATTTCCATATCATGACCGACACAATCCTGATGAAGACGGCTGACTCAGCAGTTTTAATTCAATTCAATTTAAAGATACTTACGTTATCCCAAAGGGAAATTAAATGTTGTAGTGGCTCATTTCAAGTATTTTCAAAAAGTTGGATGGTGATGCTGTGGGTAGGTAGGTTCTCTGGAGCAGTAAGTCTTGCAACGAATCTTGAGAAGCCTCTGACTTAAGACACTGTGGCTGAATGACAGTTTCTTACTTGTCCAACATACCTATCATAACATGCTAACAGCCCGATGTCCGGTAAGCAGAGACAATATTTCACAACAGCATATCCTGAATGATCTCATCAGTTGTTGGCGACTGCTAATCCACCTCATTTGTTTTTGCCGCTTCTCTCTATAGTCATGTGATTAGAAAGCCGGGCAGAAAGACGTTGGAGTCAGGGATAAAATCCTTGCCCACTATGATCGATGGAAGAGATGGTTTGAACTTCCTCCTTCTCTCTCTGCTCTTTGGTCCTGCTCTGCATCCATGAAGCCTCCTTTTCCTCTGGGATTTGGGGTTGAAAAGGAGTCTTCATGTTTTATAGCAGTCACCGAGACGCTCCACAACAAAAGTAAGCTTCGAAGTTTTCTGTTAAAGCAGCTGGCTATTAGCAGAGTGCTTTATCCAAGCATATTAATAGAATGTTGAGTGGAAGGAAAAAGTAGATTCACAAGTTCAGTGCAGCTGGAGTCAGTCCTTCAAGAATAACCATACACAGAAAAGGCACTGGCTGCGGTGCTAACAACTGTGCAGTTGAACAAAAAAAACCAAATACATTTTTTAGAATGAAAAAAATAAGGTACAATAACTGTGGAAAAACCCTTATATTCATACTTTGTTGAAACATCTTTGTATTACATTTAAGCCTTCAAGTCATCTTTGGCATGGGTCTCTCAGCATCCTCCATCTTGACTTGGCGATATTTGCCCACTCGACCTCAGAAAGATTCTCCTAATCCTTCAGATTGTGAGGATTTCTCTTGTCCACAGTCCTCTCCATTGGTTTCAGTCATATTTAGTTCTGGACTCTGGGCAATTTTAGCCCAAAACTTTTATTTTCCCCTCATTATATCATTAATTTGTTGATTTGGATGCATAGTTGGACTCAAAGTGATACTGAAAAATCAAAACAATTGTCATCGACAGCTTTTTAGCAGACACATGAAGGGTTTTGAGTCAAAACCAGCCAGCATTTGGTACTGTTCATATTTTTAATTAACCTTCACAATTTCTCAAATTGTTCATAAGATCCTTTTGGAGCCCTTGTAACATCTCTGAAAAAATGACTGCAACGCAAGGATGCATTTTAGTAGATGTGAAGAAAATCCTGTAAAGACAGCTAACCTGTTTCATACTAATCAGATTCACTACAATCGGTGGAATTAAGTCAAATAGTGCTCCAGGAAAGTTTTACATTAAGTGAGTATAAACTTTTTCATCCAGATTATTGCAACTTTATTTTTTATACATTTCTTTTCAGATTTGTTTGTTTTCCAGGATAAATGTTCTGTTCAATTTATCATGGCCTTTTTTACATCACAAAAACCTGGTATTTTAACAGGGATGTGTATACTTTGATTGCCAATGTCTATGATAGACTTGGTGACTTTTTGTATTACCAATTTAGCTTTAGACATTTTCTGATCATTTAAGCTCTTTATTTTTGTTCATTTGCAGAAGAAAATAATTTTCCTGTTTGAGTAAGTCTGTGTCATACATACATCAAATCACAAGCAAAATGGCACCTAAAATTACACGGTATTCACCACTATATAATAAACTATACATAACCTTTCCATAAACACAGGACGCAGATGTCGCCTCCAAAAAACACAAGTTCAATGAATCAACAATATTTGGATTTGTACAGAATTATTAGTGCAAACAAAGACAAGCATTTGAAATATTTTACTGTCACATCAGCAGCAAGTATGTTTTGCCAGTACAGAACTACTTGATATATTTGTAGCTACATCTCTAATCAGAGACAACCAGGAGCACCGCTGGTAATATTCTCTTTGAATAAACAGATTGACAAAGTTCGGAGAGAGAAAAGGAATTATCCAGAAAGTGATTTGAAAAGTAATTTAAGCATATTTTTTCTCTCTGTAAATCAATTTCCAGCACCAACAGACAACCAGATGCTGGATGTCACCTGGAATGTGAACTGCTTTACTAGTGTCAGTCTTTTTAAAATGTTGCTGTCTCAACTAAAACTCAAACAACATGGTATGAAGATGTCCCTACGCTTAAAACAAATAAATCCTCCTTCTTTTGCAGCTAAAACTACATGTTTTGTAATACAAAAAAAAAAGACATGTCACTTTGATATGAAAGTAAAATAAATACAAATAAATATGTGATTCATTTTGAGATGTCGGAGCCTTCGGAAGGTTAAAAATAAACAAAGATAAGGATAAAGCAATTTAAAACATGGCTTCTGATCCTGAAACGGGGGACATTTTACTGTTACAACAATTGTTCGGTAACTACAAATTGTGGAAGTAAGCAGCAAGTGAAAGTTGTTCTATTTACATAGGTTGATTACCACTGAAACAAGGCAATTTTTTTTTTTTTTTTTATCTGCACAGACTGTAGCAGCCCACAACAGCAGAGTAATAATCAGACGTCCCCACTTCTTTAAGATACAATAACAATCCAAAGCAGCAGAAAAAGACAAATGAAATGAGATCCAGTCAAGTTACACATCAAAATAATAGCCAATCAAAGTCAAACTGTAATGTCACAGATGGTGCTGTAGGATTTAGAGGAGGGCAGCAACAAAAAGAGAGGCCAAAGCACTCATTTAGAAGATCTGTTGTTCAAAGAGGATCTTCTCAAATCCTTGTGGAGGAGTGTGATAGAAGTCGCTAAACTGGCAGTCTAAGATGGCGCTGTCATCCACTGAAAGCACACAAGGAAAGCACCAGGTTAGATATTTGACACACTTATGAGAGCAAATTTGACATTTTTCCTGTTCCTTTAAAACTCCAAATCATTACATGCTAATGAAAGAATAGAAGCCATTTTATTTTATTTGAATAAAAGGCTTGATATCTTTTACATTCAAAAAGTTTAATTCCTTCTATAAAGACGGCGAGGATATGATCTTGAAAGCAGCTCATCGAATTTTATAATGCCCCAAACGGAGGACGAAATGGAAAAATAGCCCATAATTCGGACATTTTGTCACTTTAAAACCAGAAAATTGAATGCGTTTCTCTGGGATTTTATGTGACGAACCAGCACAATGTAGTGTGTACTTGTAAGGTGGAAAGAAAAAGAAATGTGGCTTTCAAAGTTTTGAAAAACAAAACCTGAAAAATGTGGCATGCACACGAATTCATCGCCACCAAAGCAGTATTTTGCAGAACCATTTTTCACTGCAATATATCAAACACAGATCTATGAAAATTAGTTCCAAATTCCAGTTGGATTTAGGTCTGGACTTTGGGCCATTTGATCACATGAACATGCTTTGATGTAAACCGTCCCAATGTACCTCTGGCTGTATGTTTTGGGTCATTCTGCTGGAAAGTGAACCTTTGCTCCAGTCTCAAGTCTTTTACAGCCTCCAACAAGAGGTATTTTGTGATTGCCATGTATTTAGCTCCATTTAACTACCCACTGACTCTGACCGGTGTTCCCGTTTCCCACAGCATGATGCTGCCACACATTGGGGATGGAGTGCTCAGAGCACTGTGCGGTGCTAGTTTTTCTCCACATATGTCTTGCATGTAGGACAAAAGTTTATTTTTGGTTTTATCTGAGCAGATCACCTTTCTCTACCCATTTCTTGTGTTGCCTACCTGCCTTTTGGCTTAATTTCAACAATGGCTTTTCTTTTTGCCACCTTTTTAATAAAGGCCTTACAACTAACAGCTGTGCATTCAATATTGTCCCACCTGAGCAATAGATCTCTGTCGCTCCTCCAAAACTACCATGACTTTATCTTGACTTTACCCCAAGATCTGCTTACTGGTGTATCAATGTGCACGCATTTGTGAGTCTAACTGGGGGAATGCTGCTCACATGAAAAGCACTTTGAGTGGTCAATATGAGTGGAAATGTGCTTTAATATTTGATCTATTTACAATGCTTTATTAAGTTACACTAAACTACTTAAAACAAGATTATTGTAATTATTGTTAGCTAAAAAAAATCTGTGCTTTTTCTTTCAATACCAAATAAAAATCTGCTGGATTAATACTGTGCATCTGTTCTGAGGAGTTCTGAGGAGATATCACCTCTTTCTCCAACTCAAAAAGCGTGCCAAAGTTTAGACTTTGTGATAACCAGTAATCAGTCTGAGTTGTGATGGATGCAGACGGGATGCCCAAAATAACAGTTGAGAAAATTTCTTAAAAATCAACTTGTTCACTGTTTGAGAGCTACTGTGCCTGAAGCACAGTTTTATAACATGACTGAGTCTTCTACTGGGTATTGGTTAACATCCCAAAAACATCCAAAACACAATAATGTGATTATTTGATGCAAGTCAATCAAAGCACAAGGATGACCACAAATGCTTAAACTATATTTTCTAATATGATGTTAATGGATCAACATACTCTTCGAGGAACTTATGCCTTGGAGCAGTATTTTCCATTTGTTTGAGGTGAAAACAAAGCAGTTAATCAGTCAATGTTCCTGTTTCTGCTTAAAACTTCAAAATCCGGAAATCCTCATATTTTGCTTATAAATAATTTTATTCATGCGGGAGAGTGAGTGAATCAATAAAAAAAATATGCATATACAGCCCTCTTGTGGAATTCAAATGTAACTGCAATTTAAAGACAACATTATATTCACCACCTCAGAATAAAAACATTGTGGTTCTAAATCCTCAACTTCTTCATTTTAAGTTGGGCCTAAATCTTCCAAATCTGTAAAAATATTCATAAACATTTGTGGACTCTGGTAGAGGCACTTCATTAAAACACTTCTGTTTGTCTCCCTCAACAATAGCCTTGGAGACTTCAACTTACCATAAACAACTGGGTAAACAGTGCCCCGGATCCCTGAGGCAGGACAATGCATGTTCTTTCCATTAAGATACAAGTTCATCTCCACGTGGTCGTACGTGATGCCCTGAGGAACAAAAATAAACATGGAAATAAACTGCAGAATTTCAGAAAACCTCATTCATTTATTAAAATAATACATCCCTGGGTATTTAGACATACAGTGTGTTGCTCAATTAAACAGATCCCTTGAATTTATCCACATTTCCTTCTCTCTATGTGACAGAGCAACGCCAAGTAGCACATTACTGTGAAGCAGAAGGAAAAGAATAGACGATTTTCACAATTTTTTACAAACAAAACTCTAAAAAGTGTGATGTGCATTTATATTTTCACTCTTATCCCTCTAAATAAAATACAGAGCAACCAACTCCTTTCAGAAGTCACCTGATTAGTAAATAAAATTCACTTGTGTGTAACTGAATCTCAGTGTAAGTCGTGTGTGGAAGCTTTTCTCCTGCAGGGACAGGGAAGCTGGTTCGAGTCAATGGCGAGATGGATGCAGTGAAGGGTTCTTCTATAAAATGTTGACTCAGGGAGGCAGGATAGAAAGCTCTCCTAGAAATAAGGGCTGAAGTGAATAAGAAAAACAAAGGCAGGAGGTTTTTGCACACTTGACCTTTGACCCTGCAGGCGGTTCTGGACTGCACTCCACCCTGCTTTTTACTGATGGCTTTGCAAGTTAAAGCCATCATGTACAACCCTGTTTTGAGAATAAATGCATTCACTGACAGCATCCAACATCAAAGTAAACAGGGCACATTGCTGTAATAGCAACCTGTGTTTATATGACCTTCAACCATTTGGATTATTTCTGTGTGTTGGGGTGTGTGTGTGTGTGTGTGTGTGTGTGTGTGTGTGTGAGCGTATGTGTAGAAGTGAGTGGGTTTGTGTTCTAGCCCGCTGCAGAAGCTGGAACTCGGAAGAATCAAGGTAAGGAGGGCACATTACTGGTGAGGTACCCCCAGGGAGGTCCAGAGGGAAGGATGCCCACCAGAGCCCAGCTTGGTCAACGCAGCCCAACACATCCCTGGGAGCCACAGGCCACCTGACGGGAGCCCACCACTCAGACATGCCCTGAGCACCCCGACAAACGAGACCACACCAAGGAGGGCAGCCACCCATTTGTTATTAAAACGGAAAGCAAAATTTATTTTCATCTGAAAAGAGGATGTTGGATCACTGAGAAACAGTCCAGTTCATTTTCTCCTCAGCCCAGGTATGAAGCTTCTGATGTCTCTGATTCAGGAGTGGCCTGACATGAGGAATGTAACGTGTGTAGGATTCATCTGGGCGTAGTGGTTCTTGATGCCCCCAAATCCTTGAATGGATTTTGCTTGACAATCCTTTAAAGGCTGTGGTTATCCCTGTTACTGGTGCAGCTGTTCCAACCACACTTTTTCCTTCCACTCAACTTTCCATGAATATGCTGAAGCTTTGACAATATTCACATTTTCTGATAAACTAAATTTTAAGGTTTCATAATATATAACCCCATAATCACGAAAATTACAAGAAATAAAGACTTGAAATATTTCACTCCATGTGTACTGAATCTATATAATATATTAGTTTGAGCTGTACTTGCATGTACAAATACAGTCTTGTTCGTGGACAGTAGCTCAGATAAAGCATTACAGGTTTATCTGTATTAACGTTTTCTCTCTTCCTGATTAAGGTTTTAAAAACAGATTCACTTCAACAAGTTCAAATATCTTTAAAAAGTTTTTTCAGGAACTCAGTTCGAGCCATGAAGCCTATGTACTATAGAGATCCATAATACAGAGTGATATAATTCAGCTGTTTCTTTCTGTTAATTTTGATCAATCAGTGAATCAACAGTTAATATCAAAATGTTCCCATCCTTCTATGAACAAGTATGTTAAAGTTCAGCTTTTGCATGTTTCTTAATGCTACACTGGTTAAATCACAACCCAGAAATGTTAAAAGACTAAGTCTTCAAACTCAAAACACAGAAAAGTAAGACTATTGCTGCACATACCACGATGTCGCCCTCCTGAGGGAGGCTGTTTGCAGGCAGACGATTCTTCTCTTCGTTGTTGTGGTACACCGACCCATCATGCCGCAGGACTAGGCTGTTTGTGTCTCTGCCCAAAGGCACCTGGTTAAGATTGACTTTCTGAGTGGCCACTCCAATTCCCCACACACCTAAAAACACCACAGAAATTTGAAACAGTTATACATTTAGATTGATTTTTTTTTAAATACAACTTTTGATACTTCATTTGCATTAACGGTAAAATGTGCTTAAAGTAATAAACATAGAAGAGAGCTAAAATTGAGCACATTTTAAGTCAATATTGCATTTAAAATATTATGAAATGAACATGTGGCCATACACAGTATAAGCAAGAAAAAAACATGTTCAGTTACAACACTTTTACACAAACATGGAGGTTATATCTTAGCATTAGGCACCAGTGTTGTGACAAAAAACAACAAAAAGCCCCAGAAATTCAATCTAAATAAGGAAAAGAAGGTAGAAGGACAGGGCAGGAATCTAGTAAAAACCTAAAATTGAGGACTTACCACTGGACTGGATCTTAAATTCAAAGTAGCTTTTGTTCTGGTGCAAGGGAGCATTGGCAAGGCAGCCTCCAGTCCCGCATATTCTCCGGCCGCTCTTTACAATGACAACATCTGTGCCTGCAGTGCAAAAATATTCCCAATAAATCCTCCAGTTCCTCTTCTCTACTCTGGTTTCATTAACTCTGTAAACCTCGTCAGGTATCCCTGGACATCCTCGTCCTCTCTGTAACCAGGTTACATAATTTCCAACTCCTGCACATTATACGCAAGAGGCTCAAAAATATCTCTTCATTGAGATACGTGACAACAGAGGCTTTAAACGATCCCTGTTGAAGAATAAACTCCTGAAACATTAACATTTCTCCATTTACACACTGCATAATTTAGCCTCCAAAGGATTAAATGAACCATTTGATTCAGGAACCTTTCTAAACATTGCAGTAGCCAGTTTTTGATAGTTGAGATTTGTCCATAATATACATTTTCCTTTATAATATTCTCTTTTCATGCATATCCTGATGGTCGGAGATCATAGCACCTCTTTGAATTAGTATTCATGACCATCCTTGAGACTGGATCCCCGAGTGTGAAACTAATAAATAGAGACACATTAACCTGTGTGTATATGCCCTGCTAATTTTTTTTTTTTTTTTAAGTTTGCTTCATTACAAAGAGAGGAATGGTCTTTAATGTTCATGGACCACAGAACAGCCCTGGCAGCACATTATGCTGTAATGAAATCAAATCTTGGAGGCTCCTGCAATAGTACAGTAAGTGCTTTCAGTTTGCCAGTGCAAATCTACATGTTGCAGAGAAATTTTGGGAGTTGATCAAGTAAGACCAAAAGCAAGGTCTTTAGCATCAATTTGAACAAACTGTCTTAAGGGAGAGAGACATGCTAAGTATGCCACAAATAACACCATCTCCACAGTCAAGCACACAGGTGGAATCATTATGCTTTAGGAGTTTTCAAAATAACAGGTAGATAATTGCTATGTTTTATCTCCAAAGGTTCAACCAATAATAGAACTAAAGATGGTATAGTGAAAATGGGAGGAAGAGAAAAAAAAATAATTAAGAGACCCTATGATTCAGAGAGCAGTGTAGGGCTGTGAAGGAGCTCTGATTTAACACTGTACAACAGATGCTATTTTGCTTGATCTGGAGCAGTTTGATAGACATCCTATCTCTATTGCCTGCTCAAGTATCCGTCACAATGCAAAGTTCAACAAATGTCAACTTTGATCTGAGCACAGCAAGCTCCACGGAGCTGTGCGCACCTCCACGCTGACGTGGGAGCTGTGCTCCACTTGCGTTGAGCGAAGCAAATAAAATCTTTTCAATGAAGGTTTCAGAGCTGGCGCCGCATTTTGAGCAGCAAGTAAAATGAGCTGAAACTTACTGCCAAGGCAAAAGAGAACAGGCGCATTATGTGGGCCAGCCAGAGTCCAGAGCTCAATCATATAGAGGAAAACTGAGGAGAGAGCTGAAGCTTCAAGTTGCCAAGAAACCTGGAGGATTTAAGAGATTTCTGTGGAGAGCGGAGGTTATTTTCACTTATACAGAAATACACAATAAATCTAATTTACTTCAACACAATCGCTAACACAACACAGTCTAGTTCATATTGGAAAAGGGATCTGTTTAAAGAAGCCCAGGCGACTGAATCAACTCCTTATCTTTGCAGCGATGCCTCCTACCTGAGAAAACAAGTCGAGACAGCTGGGAGCAGCACCTCGCTTTTACAGTCAATCTGGAAAGTATTCACAATGCTTCACTTTTTAGACATTTTTTAATGTTAAAGTCATACTCCAAAATGCTTTCAGAGCGTATGGATTACTCGGAATGCTTCTAAGATGCCATCTGGTCTTTTTTTTTTTTTTTTTCTCTCCAAAAGCCAGAACTGTGTTTACATCATTAGTCCAAAGTTGAGATAGTCCCCAGTGTCAGTTCTCCTCCCCCTGAGCTGCCCCTTGACATCACTCCTGTTTGTGGTGTTCATGGTCAGGATCTTGAGGCATATTCAGAGAAAGATGGGAGTCTCCTTTTTTAAAGCTTCCTCTGTTGGGTGTCTGGGTTCAGCCACAGAGGTCGAGTATGGAGTTCCGTCATCTGAGGGGAGCTTAAGGTTGATTCACCGCTCCTCCCATCGAAAGGAGTCTAATCAGATGGCTTAGGCATCTGATATGGATGTTTCCTTGTTGCATTTCCTACTTGGAGAGAATTCGAGGGGAATGTTTGGATTGCTTAGGAAGACCTGGAGACTACCACAGGGGAGGAGGATGTCTGGGTATCCCTTCAGGACCTCCCACCTCCGTGACCTGATGTTGGATGGTTGTTTTTCTAGACTTTTTCTTGTTCATATCTCTGATACTTTCTCTCCACAAAAGCAACAAAGCTACTAAAAATGAGAGACTTTATTTCTTCGTAGTTGAGCAAACTTATAAAATCATCGAGAGATTATGCCTCTCTCCTGTTGATTCTGTTTTTGATTTTATATATATATATATATATATATATATATATATATATATATATATATATACACACACACACACACACACACAATAAAGGCATATTAATTGTAAACTGTTTTTTTAAAGAGTGTTTGTACGTGTGTTCAGGTCGATTATGCTTAGTTGCTTGGAAAGGGAAATTCAAAAATGCCTCAAAGACAGAATTGCCATTTTTTAAAAGCTGTTTTACACACACTATTCAGTTCAGACAATTAAAGTTATAAAACAAACGTAACTAGTAAAACACACAATAAAAAAAGTCTACAGTTGCTCAAGCAGCTAAAAGCTAACTAGCCTCAATTGTAGATTTTTTTTTTTTTTTTTTAGTAGATGATTGATGTAAACATGATTAACAGTTTTTAAATGGACTGTGCCCAGTTTATATAAACCTACTCACCCATGTGCTGAGTGTCTAACTGAACGGTGGGCATCTCCTTGAGGGGAATATGCCCCGAGCCACCCTCTCCGCAGCAGCCGAAACAACACGTAAACATCGCGGCCATTCTTTCCTCCCGATCCTAACCAAACATCCGGAAAAGAGGCTGTCAAACCAAAGAGCGCTGCTGCGTCAGAAAATTAAAAGTGCTCCCCTCTGGACACAGCAGTGACACCTAGCGGCAGAGAGGCGGAGCTACAAAAGCGGCTGCTCCCTTTACTGTATCCAATCACAGTGGCAAAGATAGGCAGTTGCTCCTGATGGCATGGAAACAAGGGAAGAAAATCAAGGTCAACATTTCTCCACGTGACTCAGTAACTACTGGGTATCGATGTTACATAACCCCGAGTAAACAGAAAGTGGATTAGGTTTAATGTAAGCGTTCAATCGGTAATATGGGAGTTTATCACAGCAAAGTATGTACCCAGGTCTGATTTGGATTGGTGCTGAAACTGTCTGGATGTACTCAGAGAATCCCAACTCTGGGTCCGTCAATATGCTGCTATAGCTACACTTTTACGCTGCTAAAAGTGAACAGCTTCCCAAATTCCTTCGTGCCAACACAAGCTACTAAAGTAGTTCAGAGTCAAAGATGCTAAAACCTACTTGACAGTTTTTCACGCTGTAATGTTTTGCATAGCAACAGCCCCTCCCCCATCCGACTGCTAGGGATCGTCTGCAAACTACTCTGTAGCGACAAAGACGTACACTTCTAAAGATTTCCAGTCGAAGCTGTAAAATAATTCAAAATACATTCAGATGATATGCATTCGCAATACAGCAAAAAAAATCTGATTTATTTGTGCTCAAATGAGGAGGAATCAGCAGGTTTTATGTTTCTGCTTGGCGCTGAAGCGGTTAACTGCATACCCGGAAAGGGCGAAGTCTGCACAGCAACAAGCGCCATGATTGCGTTGCAAAGGGCGCCTCAGCAGCTGGTGAGTGATTCTTTTGGTCCAGTAGTTGCATGTTACTATGCGCTTGCAAAAATCTGTCACAGCCCTCCTTTCGGTACCTTGCCAACAGCAGCAAGCAACGCGAGCAGCCCCACTTCTGTCGATAATCTGTCGCAGTGGATTGGTGAGGAGAATCGCCGTGATTTAGAGCGCAGCTGTCAGCTAACCGCCGTCCCGCTGACAAGGAATGCAAAACAAACGAGAATAGTTTGTTGCAAGAGTTAATATCCAAGTTATTGGGGGTTATTTTGACCAGTCTCTGCCCTGGTTTTTATCAGAAAGCCTCAGGATGTGGCACAGCCTTAGATGCGCAAAAGGAGCTCCGGTGAGCAGATTTTTACGCGGGCAAAGCGATCCAAGACAGTTTCACTTTCAAGACGGGAATGCATCAGAAACAGCTGGAACGTGACTTGATCCCCGCAAAATCTGTATCCTTTTGCGACCGTGTTCTCGTTTTGTAATTCGTTTTTATGCCAGCATCCCTCTGAGTGTGGGTGCGTATTGTGATAACAAGTCTGTATTATTGAGTGATTGTATTGGTTTTTCCTGCATGCGTTTGACGCCTGGGTGATGATGTGTTTGCAGGGCACGATGGAGCAGCTGGAAGAGGAGCTTACGTGCCCAGTCTGCTGCGGTCTCTTCGAGGACCCGCGGGTGTTGCTGTGCTCGCACAGCTTCTGCAAGAAGTGCTTGGAGGGACTCCTGGAAGGAAACCGCGGTCCGGCTTTCAGGACGCCTTTGAAATGCCCCACGTGCCGCAAAGAGACCCCCCATAACGGTGCAAACAGCCTGCAGATCAACTACTCTTTGCGCGGGATCGTCGACAAGTTCAGCAAAATTAAAGTGATGCCTAAAATGTCTGTTTGCAAACAACACTACGGACAGCCGCTTAATATATTCTGCGCCACCGATTTGAGGCTCATTTGCGGATTTTGCGCAACGACAGATGAGCACAAGGGGCACAGCTTCAGCTCCCTGGAGGACGCTTATGCGCGAGAGAAGGGGGCGTTCGGAGAGCTGCTTCAAGAGGCGGAGAGCTGGCAGAGCGCGGATACCCTGTCCTGCCTGGAGACCCTGCAAGCAAGCAAGAAAAAGGCGCTTCAGTCGGTGAGCAGGGACGCGGAGAAGGTGGCCGACTACTTTGACAAGCTCATCGGATCCCTGGAGTGCAAAAAGAGTGAGATCCTTTCCGATTTCGAAACGCTAAAGCTGGTGGTGATGCAGGCGTACGACCCGGAGATCACCAAGCTGAGCGCTGCGCTGGAGGAGCAGAGTCGAGCGCTGCGACTGGCAGAGTCGTTCAGAAGCGTCTCCGACCCGCTGTGCTTCCTCCAGCAGATGCAAGAGTTCCGTGAGAAGATAAAGGTCTTGAAGGAGACCGCCCTGCCCTCTCGGAAAGACATGGACGTTGGGCCCCTTGTGCGCAATTTCGACGTGAAAAAGTGGGATTCCCTCCGGCTCCGAGAAATAGACAAGATCTCAGTCCCCCACGAGAGTGGCTCCTACCAAACAGGTGGCTCTCGGATATCGTGGTCCAAATGGATCATTTTATCCCTGATTCTCTTCCTGCCAACACTACTCATCCTTTTCCTGTCATCGCCATACACTACTGTCGATGTGACCTCAAGAATCCAAGCGTTCATCACCGACTCTTTCCCTTCCACTGCTCTGTACCTGCAGGAAATGAATGACATGTCCACTGGTTTGATGGATGCAGGTCAGGAATATATGATCAGGTTCATTTCAGCTCTGTCCACTACTTTCAGTTATTACTTATTCTAATTGTTCCAAAAGAATGGAAACGCCTCATTGTTTACATTGTGTTTGTTCCTTATTCCGAAACCTCAATGAAGCCTGAAAATCAAACAATCCTCTCTAAATCCTCGGAGGTTGAAATCTAAGACTAAGATAATGTAGAACCGAATTGTGTTTTGTTTTTTGTTTTTTTAAATTATTATTATTTTGTACACTAAAAAAAATATATATATATTTTTTTTTTACTTGATTTTTGGAAAATAAATTTGAGAAATTCCGAGTCACTGCTATGGTTGTTTTTCTTCAGAGCGACAGGGTAAAAATCAGGCTGCTGTGATGATGGGAGGAACTCAGCGCTCCCCGCACCACAGTGGTGTTGCAACCTCTTCAAGGTTACACACGTTACGTAACAGGGGCCCGTGTGAAATATTCAGCGGGCTGCAGAGGAAGGTATGAAAACACTGCTCGGTCATGTTTTACTGTTATTCTGAAAATTGCTCCTTTTGCCAGTCGGATGTTCAACCTCAGCACTAAACAAATGCTGATCAGCTTCTTTTATAACATCAGATCTGAGCTTCTGCTGCTCATTCGTTTCACGGCTGGTAGTGCAAATCCAGAAGGTGCGCCCCGAGTCAAATAAATGGTGCAGAGCAGAATTTGCTCCCTAAGAATCTCATTTCTTTTATGTTTGCAGTGACAGCGCAATTAAACATTTTCATATTTCGGATTTGGAGATCGTTTTCCCACCAGCAGCCTTTATTAAAAAGAGGTCAGATGGCACGAGCAAATTATTAGAATCGTGTATATATTTATTTTTTTCTCTCCTATATACGGGGATCCCTTGCATGAAAAATAAAACAAACTCAGACCATGAAGTGAAACAGTGATGTCAGCAAAGACCATAATTCAGCATTTACGTCACACAGGTCTGTACATAAGCCCATGTGTGTGTGTGTGTATATATATATATATATATATATATATATATATATATATATATATATAGAGAGAGAGAGAGAGAGAGAGAGAGAGAGAGAGAGAGAGAGAGAGAGCGATCTTACTGTTGCCAGGCAAATATAGGATGATGCATTAATATTTTAATTCCCATTCCGCCTTTTTATATAATTCGCGGTTTTTTTTTTTATAAATAAAGACTAAAAGGTGAAACTACATTCATTGCGGAACAAAACATCAGAGCGCAAAGTCCTCCAATTAATAAAGATGCGCATGTAGAGGTTAGAAATAAGCCTGTTTCCCAGATATGACACCTAAAAACCAAGATTTTTTTTTTTAAATTCATATCGTTAGGATGAATCGAGCACTTCTTTGCGTGCCGATCATATTCCAGAAAAGTGTAAAATTTAGTCCTGTTTAGAACTAAATGGCAATGGTTTTTATACACTATCAGCATAGATGTGAACGCAAAGGGGGAGTGTGTTGATGGGAAAAATATTTTAATCCTAAAGAATATTACAAAAAGGTATCAAAATATGGAAACAGGCAGTCTGTAATAAAAATCAGTTTAATGGGAAATTCTTACATTTCAGCCCGTGAATTATGCATTTCCATATTTTTGTGACAGATTCCCCCCCCCATGATATCCAAATGATGATCAGTCTGAAATTTAAAAGGACCTAAAATATAGGTATGACTTCAAAGTAATCTTTGTAGTAAATCATTAAAATATAGGCCATATTTTCAGCACACTGACTTCAATGTGAAACGGAGTTTTTAGATAAAAACGCAAGTATTTTTGCGTTTTAAAAAAAATCCCTGATTTTTTTTTTTTTTTTTTTTTTAAAGGTAACACTTCCTAAATGATGAAAGATTAGAGTTTATCTCAGTAGGCTGTTTCATTTTTTTAAATAATAAAAAAAAATGAACAGGCCCGAAAAGGCCGGAGTAAAAATAAATGCTGTAAAGTGGACAAAATATCGACCCACACGCAACCGATTACATTCCGAAAAAACTGATTCTTAATGAAAATGTAATGATTTAATAAACGAGCAAAATAAATAAATAAATTAATCCCTTCTTAATTTAAAGTTTAATATTCGTGAAGCAGGTGCTTCCAGACTTGTTTTGAATATTTTCCATTTCATAAGTGCATACTTGGAAAAAGGAGGAAAGCATTATCTCCACAGCCTACAAGGCAAAATAAAAAAAAACAAATATGATATGATCGCCAGTAACATTCTGGGCACATAGTAAATACTGGAGACGTTTTCGCATCCAGCTGCGCTTAAAATGGAGTCTGGTAGCGGAGCAATGGGATAAGTTACAAAACCGCAGGATTTATGTAACTGCACACTGTCCTTTACATTGAGGGGTTTACAGGCCACAAATATTGACTGTTTTGTCGCTTTAAAAGTGCAAGATTAGTAAAACAAAACAAAACAAAAAAAAAAGGACCGTCACGATAAAAAGTTTTTATTCTTAAAAATTAGGGAGGGAAAACCCAACGAATTAAATGTTTAAACCTGGTGCTTCTGATCCAGTAGTTGGAACGAAGTGATCTGCCAACTCTCACACTGATCAGACGACTATCTCAGCAGAGGCCACGCAGGCCCCGATGAGCGCTTCTCCTTTATGCGCGGCTGTAACTCTGGGCCAATGTGAAAATGATTAAGGGTCAGCGCTTGCAACGCGTTTAGTATTACTTTGTCAAAAAAGGATAAACAGAAAAATAACGCAGTGATATAGGAAAAACAAAAAACGGGAAATAAAAAAAAAAAAAAAAAAAGCAACCGAGTTCAGTTAATGATTTTATTTCTCAAAATATTCATGTATAACAAGATAGTCTTACAATCTTTAAAGAAAATACTTTATTGGGAAAAAAAAAAAAAAAAATAAAAAAAAAATCAAATTCAATGTAAACTAAGCAGGCTACCTGTGATCACCAAGAGAGGGTCTGAGAGCATTCAGCTGGTGGGTTGTTGCACCTGGTGTGAGTGGTCAGCCTTGCTTCAGCAGCACGATCAATACTGGAGACTTCAGCTAGTTTTAACTCCAATATTTACGTGCTGCTACAGTGAGGCCACCAGCAAATCAGGATGATAAACGCCCTGGAAACGTTTCATCATCCTCATTAGGAAAACAATTATCTGGGTAATATTAACTCAGACAGCTAATGCTCATCACAGACATCTGGAGGGACTTAAAGCTGATCGCTGCATGTTGTATTATTCAGGTTTTATTGCGGCAGCACGGTATGGCCTGCATCTCAGAGTAACCCACAAACCATTCTGTGCTGCTACAACATCACCAGAAGTTAAGTGCGGTCCCTCTGCTCCTCCTCTTCAGCATTTTTGCACTTGCCTTGTTGTCCACGCTTCAAATCCACATGTGAAGACGGATTCATCTAACTAAGAAGGTGTAGATGATCAGCTTTCATGTCTTCTGTCTACATCCTTAGCAGGCGAAGAGGACCTCCATCTGGAACACAGAAAAGACAATTCAGTCTGGACTTCTGCAAAAGAAATCCATTCCATTCAGGAACATTTTCACATTTCAAAGACTGCCTGCAGCAGTTTGGTCACAAAGAGACCAAACTGCTGTTGGACGACAAGTCTTAGCTCAGCGTCTCGGAGCTGTTCGACGAGGATGAGGTCCAGCCTTTCCGCAGAACAAGCACAGCTCATTCTTTCTAAATTCAAAAACTATTTCTTAATGCACATTGCTTAATGCACAAAGGCATGCTCATGTTGAAAGAATGGGCATTTCCCAGACTGTTGCCACAACACTGGAAGTACTGTTGACAAAGATTATCTTTATGCGATGTAGTACAAGGATTCCCAAAAAGCTTGGAGATGTTTCCACTGGCCACATGGTGCAACAAACGCATCTCATATTTAGAGATCAAGAGTTTTCCAGACCAGCTTCCTTTAAGGTCTGATCTGCCATGACGATTCTGACCAATAGAATATTGCAATATAACACACAGGAGGAAAAAAAATGTATTGCAAAGTTCTTTGATAGAAGTTTTGAAACTAACAAGAAAATTAAGGAATTGCATGTTCCCCATTTATGCATCACAGCACAAATCCCTAACTGACTCGTGATGAACAAAAAGTGTGTCCAAAAACCTGCAGTTTTTTGATGCGTTCAAAGATAAGAAATGCTGAGAGTTCATAGTTTTGATGCTTTAATGAATAGAAAGAGTCATATCAGGGAAAAATAGGCCCAACTCCAATCTCTGGAATTATTAATTGGTAATTGGTGCATCTCCAGATTAAATTTTTCAGCGCAACAGCAGAACTGCGTCAAAAGCGCAGTAAAACCCAGAGAACGACAAAAGTGCTTTTCCAAAAAAAAAAAAAAAAAGAAAAAAAAAAAAAAAAAAAAAAAAAAGAAAAAAAAAAAAAAAGCTGAACATAATTAGTTCCTAAGTTTACAAACAGGAGAGACAGTGCTTTGTATTAACTCAACTACATTAAGTATTCCAAACACAGTGACATTTCTTTCCAAACACACTAAAAAAGTAAAATAATCAAGACACTTGTTAGAGAAGTATAGTGTGGTCTTTAGGCAGCTGACAACAGTTTGATAGTAACTTCAGTATACCAGCACTTACACACACAGTGTTAACAAATAGAAACGCTCATATTTAAACACTTGTGAGAATGGTGAAGGTTATATTTGGGTATACATTTTATATAAAAGTAAACAAACAAAAAAATTTTCAAATTAGCAACCATAGAAAAAGTGAGACAGACAACAGACTTGTAT